>JAHZND010003875.1:0-16162 GCA_027744115.1 Acrocyrtus sp. NNG-2020 | reverse complement strand
GTAGCATTAAAAGTTGCTTACCAATGCAAGGATGCTTCAAAGTTGCACATCATCCACTTGTTAGTATTGCAGTTTGTAGTCCAAACATACTACAATTGTACAAGATTAATAATTTTCCATAATTACCTTAAGTATATGTAACTATTGGACTATTATGAGCTCCGTCTCAGTTCATTTTATTTTGCTACATTGTCTACTAATATTTACCTCGTATCCGTGCATGATGTGTCTAAAATGAAAATAAAAAGGATTGGGTTATAATTTGGTAATTAAGTGTTCGCTGATAACCGAGTTTCTAGAAAAGTTACAATCCAGTAGTAGAAATAATTATGTAAGCTTATTTACCTCATCTCAGGGCATGCAAAGCAGGAGCCAGCATAAGCTCTTGAAACGAATGAAGTAAGAATCGATTAACGACAAAGGAACATCGTAAAACAAATAAAATATAGTTAAATGCAGATTAAAACTAATATCTTACGAATCACAGTGCAGCCACATATCATATTCCTCACAAATAGGGCCAACCTCCATTAAATCATCAGAGGATGTGATACCCGTAGACCCGATAATGGCAACGTGGTAGAAAGGAACGAGACCTCGAGCTAAATCTTCTTCGATTGCTCTTCGGAGTGTGTCTCCTCTGATACCTATAGAAAAATACATAATATGCTATTTGTCAAACACGCGAACATTATTTTGACGCTAGTATTAGATGAATTGACTATGAATTGCTATCTCACTAGCCTCCTTCATTATTAGGTTCCAACTTTCTCAGATGAACCACTCCCATCAAGGAACCTCTCTCTACACAAGAGTGACATTCGTTGTTGCAGTATGCAACCAACATATTCAGAAGCATAGCTCTCGGTTTGTTGGGGTACTTCTGGCGCAGTTTCCTAACTGCATCTTCTCGTGCCCACATCATCGAATAGAAAATTGCTTCAGAGGCAGAGTGCTGTTGTAAACATGATGCCTTTTAGTTAAGGTTCACTTAACAATTTATGTATACTAAAAATTAGACGATGATTTTGGGATGATGCTCATACCTGAATAATGCCCGTTCCTTCGCTTCCAGGGCAAGACATTTTAGTCAAGAAGAACTTTGGCAGCCCTAAGAATTTACAGCACCAGTCGCAGATGATCATTTCGAGTTCCGTGACCACGGGACATGCGCCCTGCAATTTGGCGATATTTAATTAGTGCAATACACCGACTAAGGAATACTAGTACTAATAATACCAACAAATATTGAAACAAAGCTGGTTGTGCCAAGGTTATTTAATTACCCAGTTTGTTCCGTTAACTCCGGTAGCATTAGAGAACATGTCTCCCATAATGGATGACCATGCATTTCCAGCAGGAAAGTAAGAGAAGAATTGACGATGTTGCCAGTGAGCCATCTTTAAGAAAAATCGTTTTATTACTCTCATGTACTTTTATTTGTATGCAGTGTTACACAAGCTAAGGCAGTTTGTTTAGTTTACATATACTACTCACGCCATCAAGGACAACTGGCTCTATATCCTTTAATACTCGATCAAACGACTCCCCTTTCACTGGAGCTTCCTTTGGGCAGACATTCCACAACCACCCAGGTTCCACGTTTGGAAGAGGCTTCCTCTCATCCAGAGTCTCCATATACTTTATGGCCCAATCAATAAGCTCGTAGCCACATCGTTTGAACTTTCCCGAGTCCATCGTATTGACTTTTACAATGAATCTTTAATAATCGTTTTAGGAAATGTACAGGAAATTCAAGAAAAACGAAAAGTTTAGGTCAGAGGAAATAGTTGCCGGTTATACGGTTTTTCTAAAATCAAGTGGAAAAGTGATATTTGATCACAGTAGACTGAAAGTACAATAATTATTGTATAATACAATAATTAATGGAAATTGCATGGAGAATAATTATTATTCTCCATGCAATTTCCATTGTAAAAATTATGAGAAACATTGCTCCGATTGAATATTTACATGGCATCAATTTTCCATGACTACATCCTACGTCGTCACATTGGTCGAGTAATAGCAGATAGGAGCTTGTTGCAAGAAGTCGTTGAGCCTGTAAGTAACTTCTCCGTCGGCTGCCCCGATCGTTAGCCACACTTCTTTTGTCTTTTGTTATCCTACTACATGCGACGATGTTCATCTCTGTAATTGCCATTAGATTTAACTGCAATATTATTATTATTATGAACCAGGAATCACGCACGGGGTGAAATATAACCCACCAATTAGCTAAAACTTAATTCCAATGGATATTGCATTTTACGTATGTGCATAATACTTCAAGGACTTTATTTTTACATGTCAGTTTGTCAAAATCCACCATGGATTTGTGCACATTTTATTTTATTGACAGATCACATTAATGACTTGGTTAATTTGACTTAAATTAAAAATAGCACACTCTAGTGTTGTTGAATACACCTTTTCTAATCAAACGCAACTGAAACTCCGACCTCTTTGCAATCATATAACTAAAAAGTTAATGACCTTGTATTAATTACACCACTACAAGCACAACTTGATTTACAAAACTTGGCAATTATATTTAAGCTTCCTTTGGGAACATTATATCCATTAAAAATGTCCACTTAAAGGATGGAACCCTGCTATCATTAACAAACAAGAGGGAAATAAGGACTACATACACCATCTACGCAACATATTTAAACGCTTTGCTATAATCATTGCAGAGAAATGGCCATAGGTACTACGTAGGTATTTTTAAAATTGTCCAACTTTGCATTAATTAATAATAATTATTAAACACTTCGATACAGTAAAATCTGGCACCGTTTTGCGTAAAATATTCTAGGCATAAAAGTTCAACGCAAACACTAATATTTATCGTAAACACAAACTACCAAGTGAATTAAATTTTTAACATTCAACAACGATATGACTGGCAGTTTAGTTAGTAGGGACGAAATGCAAAGAAACAGACATTATATGTTTTGCTTTCCCAGTTTGCAACTTGAATTAATAAAAAGAACGAATACACATGTATAAAACTGTAACTTATCACAAGAAGTTTCTATTTCTATCCTAAATTCACATCAAACAGTCACTTCCACGCTGGCCGGTTTCCTCTGTAACAACATGGCTAGGATCATCTATTACAACAACTAATTGCTGATCGGAATTCGTAGGAATAACAGATTCGTGATTGCTACCACAGTCTTCAACTTCCTGATGTCTTACTGCAAGCGTTCCTTCTTGATCATCGGTACCGGAATTTTGACTACCTGATGGTTGAACACAATCTTCATTTAAATTCACATTTGTTGCGTGTTCATTTTTCTTCTGTTGCGATTGTGTCTCTTCTAATCTCTTTCGCAACATTTCAGTTGACTGATGAACCTCTGCAAACACCGAATGTGAATGACTACGGCTACTGCGCCCTGCACTCGTACTTGGGCGGACAGAGGCTGTACTGTGAGTAAGACCCTGATCAGGATCTTCAATTGCTGAGTGACTTGCACCACTACTAATGGAAGAAGAATCTGAGTCGTTGACAGGATTTTGCCGATTTCTTATTCTTGACAGTAGGCGTCGTGACCCAAGTGATTCAATTATACGAATATTCAGCTGAAAAAAAACATAGTAATTTAGAACATATGCAATAGTGTTTTGTAAATAAAGGATCTTACGAAATGGTAATCATTATTATTAATTAGTAGACTTTGATTTTAGATCTTTTACTATGTCTGTATTAATATTTAGATTTAGATACATATATGTTGTACCTGATTTTGAATAAAGGTACTCGCTCCAGATGGAGGACTGACTGCTGAGGTTGTGGGAATAAGTGGAGCATTTTCATCTTCCGTCTCAGTGTCCGATTCTGAGAAACGTTCGTCAGCAACTATCACTTTACGTTTACATATGGGGCAAACTCTTCGGCCCTTGGTCAACCACCGGTCGATGCAAATGACATGATAACCTATAAACATTAAATTAAAACACTCGTTTGTAGAAGCTGTAGAATATTGAAAAACGTGCACGTAGCCCTTTAGAGGTGCCCTATGCCCTATATAATACAGCTAATTGATACTATTGTTGCGCGTAAATCCTGACTGGATTGGCTCATTCGACTGAAATTCTATTTTATCCTGGGTTGCTAAAAATTTACATCTAAGTATCCTACTACATATTGTGAAAGTGAAAGGCAATATCAAACTGGCAGTAGGTCCCCCGAAAATATAATTTATTTTTTATTTATTTACTTCTCTTCATTTCACCACGACAGATATAGGTACATACTTACCATGAGAGCACGGAAGTATACGAATTTTTTCATTCTCCACAAAATCATCTAAACAAACAGCACAGGTCTCATATGGGTCTCCCTTTGTCCATTTATGTACTGGCAGCTTTTTCAGAGCAGACGCTGGAAGTTTTCTTCTCCTAGATCGTCTCCTTTCCCGATACCATCTCACCACCTGTTGCCACAACTGTAATTAAATCACCAGATAAAATACATTTTAGCGGTAGCAACAGTAGCAGAAAGAAGTAGGCAAAGAGAAACTTCCAGCGATAGAGAAAAACGTTGGATTGTTAGATGAAATGGCGTAGTATCGAGCATTAACGGATACCCAATCATACCAGCACGAAAAGAAGCAGAGCGATCAGCTACAAGAAAAAGTCAAGGCGATTTTCGAAGGTTCTTACCAATCTTACCATGAAAAGAAGCATGACAATAATACAGATTCCAACTATCACGGCAAATGGTACAAGATAACTGTTTACAGAAAAGTCGTTCCGAATTCGCAAAAAGTACCTATAATTCAATTCAATAAAATATCAGGTTATGAAAACACGTACATACATTATTTTATTACCGATTGTTATACAACCCATTTCATCAACTGTGTATATTGTTATTGAAAATCTATTGTTTATCCTGGTGTTAACTTACCTATTAGGGTATGTGTAATTCCTCAGAATTAAGCCATCATATTCACCCACAAAAGTTGCGTAAATCATTAGCTTTGATGGGTCCTCTACACCCATTGTCTCTGTATCATTCGATCCCACATTGTGGATAATTATCCCACTATATCCGCTGCTTTGTGCATTTTCTATCTTCAATTGAAAATGACAGTCTGGACTTCTTTGTACCAAGAGAATCCAACTTATTGGATATTCTGCACCAGGGTACGGCGTTGGGGGAGGTTTGACCTTCACACATGCAGTTGGAGGATCCGCAGGCATGAGATAACCCTAAAATGCGACCCAAATCATTTCATAGTTGCTTTCTTTCTATCGTCCAAAGAACCTCTACATAAAAATAGCTTTATGTTAGAACTTACCTGTATCCCGTAATAGCGTTCTGGAACGAATCTCGCAGGCATATCGTTAATAGCTATCATAGTTTCATTTTGAAGTTCTGAGACCACAAAGATAGTTGCTTCTAATGACGGCAAGAATAAAAAAAATATCGACACGCATATCGGAACTGGGTGGCGCAGTAACTTCAGCATTTTCATGTTTGCCCACCCTCTGGGCGTGTTACTGCATCTTTGAGGATGATATGTAATCGCCATTTCTAGTAACGTTACTTTAGTCGTATACCATGTTTACAATTTAGTTTACATTAACAGTTTCAAATTCAAATCTTATGTAAAGTAAAAATATGTTTTAAAAAGTTACACCACATAGGTCTGTATTTTTAGTAGGTATTTACTTTCGTGGTTATGCTCATAACAAACACTCAACAACAAAAACAAAATATAACTTTTCCTTTTAAAAAATCTAGTCTAAACTATCCGAACTGGTGGATATGTGATTATGATTACCCATGCAATATACCAACATGCGCGATTTAATCATTAAAGTTCTCTTTTAGCGATGCCGGGTTGAGGCTGACCTCGACCTCTATTTAAACGTTTTGTCCACTCCAATACAGGAAACTTGGAAATGAAGACTGGAACTTGAATAGAAATACGCCTTCTTGATGCTCATAGAACTAGAATGAACAAAAGCATTCAAAGTTAAAACGGCTTTTAGCGATAACTACTGCTTTTTTGATTTTGTTATTTTATTTTGTTAGTCTGAGTCTATGTTTAGGTCTGTGGATTTTTGCGTGAAATTATAATTACTGTATTTGTATGATTAGGACTAGGTTTCTTCGATTTAGAATTTAGATCAAAACGCACAGTACATGCCATCGTAACCACATACTGCCTAAGTGTACTGCACATGAGCCAAGTAGACTATGACAGCTAAGAAAGAATAACAAAAAATTTTGATGATGGTGATTAATACTGTACCTATACTGTTTCGACTATCTTTCGCTTTATTTGCAAAACTATTTCGAGTGGTCTTGGTGTTGCCGTCTACAGCAGACTTAGAAAGTTATATGAGTATTTTCCGTATGCAAAATTCGTAGAAACACTTACGAAATTAATTTCTTTTGTTATACTCAACTCGGCTTCAGCAGAAAGGCAGTTTTACTTGCCTGAGCTTATCATTTTCCATGTGTCATAAAAATGTATGTATAAACCTACCCACATATAAATACATAATAATATACATAATAGTGTACCTTATATCATTATAATTATATAGTCACTAAATTCGTTTAGTTCACAGTTGCACGCATTTTATTAAAGCTCAACAAGTCAACAAGATGGTTAAATTGATTTTTGCATGAAATAAATACCCTTTCATTTAATGTTCCTTGACTTTCGACCGAAGCTAATTTTATGGAAACTTGACTAACCTAAACCACGAACATTGCGTCTGCAAATATGTATGAGTTAAGGGAAATCTATATTAAAAAGTGATTGAATTCAGTAAGTGCGCTCGTTCCTCCCTGCTTTTATAGTAGCAAAAGCGCCTTAACAAACTTACTACAAAGAAAGCTGAGTTACCGCATTCAATGTTAATCATGCCAAATGCCAATGATGAAACAGACCAAGCTGTGTGGCGTTCGTATCCTAGTCCTACCGCACATTCAATGATCAATGTACCATAATCAATGTCTAAACCTTCGACAGTGTCAGTGTCTTTTTAATTAATATAGTGATATTATATTGGCTAGATGTGGTTATCTTTTATCTTATCAGTGACTGTAAAAGTCATAAGTCAGAGTCACGTATATATTTATAAGATCTATGCTGCGATACTGATGAGCAAGAGCATACACTGGCTTCCTTGTTCAATATTTCCTTTCCATCCGCTTAAGTCAGACGCTGTTTCGTAAGTCGTTTTCATAACCATACAAAGTTAATTTTAAAATATATTTCAGCGCTGCCCAACCATTTGAGCTTCATGCCTCTCTCTCTGGAATTTGATGGATTAAAAATGCAGCATGATGACCTACAGGCAGTGATAAATGGTGTAAGGTCTTAGAGATCAAGAGCCTCAAATATTACTTCATTGTTGAACAATTTATTTAAAAACTTAAATGTCGAAGTTCCAAAACAGTTAGAATAGTCAGAATACTGGGATTTTGCATTTTCAACTTTTTGACTACTAATTTTATTTGCTATCGCTATTATTGATTATATATAACAAAATAACCATTCTATTGCTATATTCGATTCCTATGTATCTAATATTCTATAGCTCCAAATGCACAGTGACAGTTGACAGTGAATAAAATTGTGAGATCTGAAAGATTCTATTTTATACGGCTGCAATGTTACAGTTACTTTCCGCACGGCACTACTACAGTAGGCAATATCCTATAAAAACACCCAATTGCCAATAAAACTACGTTAAAATTAGTAACAGTAAGCAAAAATAAAAATGTCAGTTAGTCAGTATGTCTGTCATCCTCGTATACCTAACCTAATGTAGTACGCGCTGAATTCGCACCATTTTCAGTTTCAGTTCTAGGGTAAACCAACTCCAAGGTTATTTCCTGTATGGTGAATTTTATTTCTATTTTCCGTTCATTACTGATTACTGACATGATACCCCTTCTCCTTACTTATAGGTTAGTCATATCGTTTGGCTATCGTAAACCAGACACTTAATCATTTCTCTCGTCATGACATGAATAATAAAAGAACTGTATGACTAGTCTACTCACATTCAGTAATTAACTTTAAGAGCACACCCTGAACTTTGACCGAGCACTAATACCAATACCATTTTCTACTAACTACTACACCATAGATTAGGTAGGTAGAGAAATTTTTCATAATCAAGTCCAAGTAAGTGTAATGTTTAATATACACACCACACCAGCCTAGCCATAAAATTCAACAATCCAAAAAAGCATAATTAAGACGGAGTAGTAATTAAAATAGTGAAAGCATCCACACCTGCTGAACAGAATATCCAGAAATCGTATCCGTTTTTTAATCCTACACAGCGTGATGTTTACCTCAGCTGATTCACATTATATCTTTCAAGATGGAGAATCCATTTATGTATAGTTCTCTATTGAACGCATATCGCCAACCAACTTCACTCAACTTCACTGCAGTTATTCATTTCCCGAAATATATCTTAATTATTGATTATTTAAAACTAATAAAACTATTAAAACTAATTGCTCTTCTACGCTGTTAGCTTATGTCGAACTGAAAGAGTATTTTTTTGTTTTAATTCTCTACAAAATAGAGAGGATGAGCAACATCCAAGAATAAAGAGTTAATCAATCACCAACAAAAATCAAATCACATGCACGCTTCCAACTTTCCAAGCTGCTCTTATGTGATAAATACTTTTCTAAAAACACAACAGGAACCCCAGCAGCAGCAGTGCAGTCTGCAGTGTTACCAATGTACAGAAGTACACATTTAGCCCAGCGTTGGGCAGAAACAGCGTAATGTCTTGCAATCGCACACTTTCATAAATTCAGTCACAATCATGCGGGGCGCTCGGTCATACTTTGTCAGATTTAGCCAGCTGATAAAAAGTACTAATGGCACCTGCTGTATCCCAGCCACCCACCCACCCCACACTTTGATATACGCTATGCTAATTCTCCTCACTCATCGACTCTACTCTCTGTTTCTGCCAATGTATCGATTAATGTGTGCAGTAAACGCAGGCGGTATTACACCTGCTGCTGCCTCATTGTCTCAAGTCAGAGTCAGTGTATGGATAGGATATGGATTGTGTGGATAGGATTGCTTGTTTTGATGCAAGAGAGAAAGGACAGATATGAGATGTGAAGGAAAAGGGTTAGAAGGCAGAGGATAGCGAAAATAGGAAACTGCGAAGTTTCTGCAAAATAGTGCTTTGGCTTTGTTTAACAGCGACAGCTACCGCAAAATTCCTTGTGTACTGTGGGCTTTCCTTTGTTTCCATTCTACTGCCTAATCTGGCGTTTTTACTCCTTTATGTAAGGTTGGTTAAAATATAAAATAATACCCGTTCCGTAAAATGAATAAAATGATTGACGTTGACTATGTCTGTCATGTATAATGATGATATACCTGACTACGACTTCAATGAAATAATGAAATTCAATGGGCCAATACGTGCAAATTCCATTTGTGTGCATTTTTGTACATTTCCAATTGCAAGGTATAAAAAGCGACTAAAAACTGAACATTAAATGTAGCAGAGAGTATAGCAGAACTATAAATTCATATTTACTATTATTATAATGGTGCGCAAAGCCAAGCCAATGAAACTATTAAATAGAGACCAACGCATGAGTATAATCCCTCGGCGAACACAACGGATATTAACCGCTGCTTACATTTTAATTTCCTATTTATTATAATACTGACTTGCAGCAAATAAAATTTTTGACGACATTTTAACGCTTAAAAATTATGTAAAAAGGAAAAAAAGAATCTAGCAAAAAGTTACAAGTCACTGGGCAAAAACTTGAAACATATTTTGTGATTAACTTGCTTGTAAAACTCGTAGGGAGAGTCCCCATACCTCTGTAATTCAAAATTTATGTAGTTCATCCGGCCCGCAGCTGAATTGACTTTCCAAGTGTATGGGAAACCTGATGAATATTAAGATTTTCAAGCAGTGAGCAAATTTATACCTTGATATAAACAAATATACCGGCAAAATTATTGATTGCAAATTTCAGTCAGTTTAAAAAGTATCATCAGTACCTTTGTGTTCAAAGGAATGAAAATTTAGCTCTTTACGACTCCATAATGAGTCTTCTCTACGATTGGCGACACTCGTTCTTGGATAACATTTTGGTGCAACAGAACAAAATCCATAGTTAACTGGGCGTTTCTCTACATCTTTTTCCAATGCAGTTTGCTCGTTGTTCCAAAAGTCAAACAGGGTTGTATGATGAAGCAAATACCGTAAAAGGAGGATCCATAATAGTGCTCCAATAACAATAAGTCCAACAAATACTGGTAGCAATATTATTAAACTCATAGTAATATTAAATGCATTGCTGAAAAAGTGACACAGAAATCCTTCACCACACCAATAATCCATTGCCCTCTTTCATTTTCTGGAGTCTGACTTGTCCGAATAACACCAAGACCAGGGATGAAATACTTCATAATTTCTACTTGAATCAGTCCGTCTTGCTTTCAACAATACCGTAGAAACTTGAGAAATTCTCTTGCACTTCTACTCGCCCAGAAATGTGTAAAAGAATTTTTTCTAGCTGCATTAAACATTACTTCAAAAGACTTTTATTGGCTCCAAAAGATATGCAAACGAGACATTTCATTTGCTCTTATCAGAGAGCCAGCTTTTTTGTATTTAGGTAGCTTGCATAGAAATTTGGATATTGATAGTACATAGACCATGAAAAGCATTTCTCATAGTCGAAAATGCTTTACAATGCAGATAGAAAAGTGCTTTATATGTGAACCTTCCCTTGAGTGAATAAACTTTTAGCAAGTTTTCATAAAAGAAGCCCTCCAAAAGCAAGCTTTCAAAGAAAAAATCGTTTCCTAACAAGAAGTACTTGTGTAAAGTACATATGCAGTTTAGCGAAGGTCAAGACCAGAAGTCTCCTCAAAACCAAGGCATTGCACACCACCATAGTCTGACTGAATTGCCGAGCGGTAGGCAATGAGTAATCAGGTCAAGCATCATATCGCCCTCAAGCACAACAACTGTTGCAAATAATCATGATGGTGATAATGATGATGACAATGATGACGATGATTTTCAACAGGACAATAGCAGCACTCCAACAGGTTCTTCTAGACTTGCTTCTTCCTCAACTGCAAACAGTAGGCATTCGCTTAGTAGTATCAATTACTTAGCTAATATTAACATGGACGAAGACTTGAATAATAGTGACAGTTCAGAAACAGAAACAGAGAACAATATCCGGAGAATGGAAAATCAAGGTGGAGGTGACTGCGACGGGTTTGGAAATAATATGGGAAACGCACGCATAGATTCGGAAAACGACTTTTACCATTTCTTCATTCATGTACTTATTGCCGGTTTGATCGCAATAGGATTGCTCGTAATGGCCGATATTATCGAAGGAATATTTACTTTGTCCACTCATGTTCGACCTCCAAGAGGACGGATGAGGTACTCGTTCATATCATTTAACATAGCTATAACACAAACTTTGAACTTTAAAGGGCAAGTTGATCCAATCTACGGTTTTTATGTGTAGGAAACGGAAGAGATTTTAATCTTGTATACTCCAAGGAAAATTATGTACAGTCGACTTTCGAATTTGAGTAAAAGATTTATTTATTATAAACACGACAGAAAATATAACTAAAACACTTTCATATTATTATTAAGTTACATTATAAATCCTTTCATTCTTAGCATGCACTTGAACATAAAAATAGCGGCCTTAACTTCTTCAACTTCAAGTTTTATTACACAATCTGTACTCTGGGATTGGGATCAGTCATTTCCTTTTTGTAAAAACTTAAATAGTTCGATTACATGAGAGTTCGTATACCTCATTATTTTTATCATGCTACTTTCTTAACTCTACGCAAAAACATTAAGTGAAGATTTATACCATAGTCCTTTGATAATGATAGCTACTTGTATTTATATACTCTGATTTAACCTTTCAATATAGATTACAAGAAAGCACAGATTAGATAGCAATTAGGATGTCTATCATAATAAAACCTGACATTGCACCAACAGTTGAATGAAAAATCAAGCCCACTTCTCTTTCCTAAATAATGGCACATGACATCAACTCCCTTCCCGTTGCGTTGCTTTCCTCTCATTCTGTAACGTGATGCGGCAACGCTTTTGATGCAGATTTTGACTTTTGACAGATTCTTGTTGTATGCCATGCGTAAACACGGTACAATATCCTACAATGCTTATTATTATTGATAGCATAACTTTAACTTGCCTCATTTTTTGCCCCTTGATTGATTTATTAATGTTTTTGTCTTACACACGTCCAAAACAAAATGCGGAATGCACCAATGACCCAAATTCAGTTTCCTTGTTACACTTTCTTATGCAGCTACTTAAAATTTCATGGGCAATGTGATTGCATAACTTTTGAGGGTCAATACTACAAGCTATTAGCAACGACGGTATAAAACGAACCCATGCTCGCTTCTACTGTAATATCTCGGGTTCCCATTTCACTAAAAACCCTCAAATGCTGTTTAAAATCATTGATGAAGGTCGTCCTTAAATAAGTTAACGAGAGAATGTTTTAAATAATGTATGTAAATATAAAATACGAAATGTTGCCTTACGAGAATAAATAGCCTCATGTGTGGAAACTTAAATATGTAGGTAGGTATATATTTTTTAAAAATCTATAAAATTAAAAAACCATAAAAGTGAGGGAGCTGAGCTCATAAATACTACAACCTACAAATTAGTGAAACTCTTGGGCGCTCATAAAATATACCTATGCAAACTCATAAAATTAAAAGTAAGCCTTGTCTATAAGAAGTGGCTTTATAATTTATAAATTGCTTACCGTAAAATGTAATCAATCATGCATCACAAATTGTTATTTCATTAATAGAAAATCCGGTCGTATTTTACATGCAAATTATTATTCTCTGATATAGACTGCAGCCAGGTACTTACTGTGTCCTATCATGCCGAAACTTATAGCTCTACTCTACGTAATGAACAAAGTGAGAGAGATTCTTTGAGAGTACCACTGCACCACAGGCATTTACGGAACCGACGGAATGAAAAACTGAAGCGTGGGCACTGACACAAACCGACTGTAGTAATATCGGAAAGGCCTTGATGGTCCATATGGCGGTGGGGGTGGTCCATATTGATAACTTGGAGTTGGTCTAACAATTCTTCTGCAAAAGCCTTTGTGATCCCTTCTTTCTCCGCGTCGGCAAGGTCTTTCCGGAACGATTATTGTAGTCCTATCCAATGAAGACTTTGGAAACATCGGCGGAGGTCCTTGAGGTGGAGGACCGACTAAATGATGACCTTCATCTGGTCCTGGTGGTCCACCATGAATATCTTCAAGTTGATCGTACCTTTTTGACGCTGGGGGTTCTCGGTCATCTCTGCGCTCTAACTCCATTCTAGAAGGAAGGTGGATAATTGGTCGATGTGGTACACTCTCAATTTCACGATTTTCGCTTTCGCTGTGGAAATTGTCTTCAGTATTAGCATCAGCTTGCGGAACAACTTCGTTCGAGACAGGTCTATGGAAGCCAGGACTAAAATCAAATCCAGGCTGACCTAATTCAATACTCGCCCTTGGGGAAGCGTCGTTTCGTTCTTCGGCATACGTATTGGATACGCGACAGCGTGAATAACGCCTAGGCTCCAAAAAGAACTGGAATATGCTACAAAGTTCGTTGCTTGGAGGAGGCGAATTAGACACGATGGATCCACTGTCTGGAATTTGTCTTACATGTTTCTGTCCACCAGTGTTGTTGGGTGCTAATTCCTCATGAATTTCGCTAATGTGAGCCGGAGACATGAGAACATGGCCACCGGTGCCAATATCCTCTGGATTCTCTGTCCCAGAAATCTTTTGTTTGTTAGATCCTGTAGAAGTTGAAATCAGAGTTGGAGCTACACCTGAATACTCTTCCCCAGAGTGATGAATTGGCACTGGAACCACCGTAGGTTGCTCAGTTACGAGAGGATAACAATGGACGAAAGAAGCGGAGGCTATTATCAATAAAATATACTTGAGCATTTTGATCAGCTCGGGCTCTTCCATCTTTCAAACTGATCTAGGTATATGTCATTTAACCAGTGATGATTACAACTGGAACTTCGGGACTACTTTGAACTGGTTTTACTTTGCCACTCAACTGTTAAAAGTTACATGGTTTTAATTGCAAATTTTTTGACGTCCTTCACAAGTGTGTCATATATGTCCTTAAAGAAATGCTCCGAATGCACATATAACACGCAATATATAACGTAATATATCAACCAGGCACTATTAGGGCAATACTAGTATCTAGCGTGGAGTTGGAACTTCTACTAATTTTATTCTGAATTTCAATGCACTACAACCGAGAGCAGTTAAACGTACCTGATTGTTAAAGAAGCAGACGACATTTACGCACAAAGGGGAAGTTTCTGTAGAATATTGCTCACAAAACATAATTAATACTTTTCGCTGCTAGCATTTTGTTACTCCACCGTGTCCTCACAGGATAGTAACTTTTGTGGACGAGAGTACATGCAAAGATGAAAAGGCAAGAGGAAGAGATGCCAAAATTAAATAATAGTTTGGGATACTCCACTGAGTGTCTCGCGAAACAAGTGGATAAGATGCAAGCAGACTTCCATTCATTTTAACTCATTCATATTCATAACATATTATAGAGCTGTTTTCAGTAGCGTATCTCATCAGTTAGAAATACTCGTACCGTTCGTCATCCACAACGACAACATTAACCCAAACGTTACGCATCGACGTATTATTGCTTTACTGAATGAAATTTTTCAACCTTGAAAATAAATTGCAGTGATTTATTATTAATTTGCCCACTGAAATTGAAATGGAAGTGGTCAGTCGTGGTAAAGCTTGTAATATGCTTGTAGACGCTGTATTCAGCTAAGGTATGTTTGGGCGTGTGCTAATGTCACATTGAGGAGTAGGTGTGCGTATGCAAGGGTAATAATTGGGGCAACTTAACTCAATTCATATTATCGGTGTAATGATAAACTAATAAAATTATCGTACTTTAGCTAGTATGATAATCAAGGAAGCAAAAGGATGACCCGCCGACTCACACATTGTTGGGAGGGCGCATCGTATGGTAGTAGATACAAAATACATACTCGTGCTCGTGAAGCAGTCTGAAATAATGATCTAAAATGCACACGTTCATATCCAGAATCCAGTTTACGAATTTAGCAAATCAATGAGATACGACGGGGATACCACTGAATACTTTTTTGTAACTGTCTTGTTTAATTGAAATGAAGGTTGGTAAGTTGTCGTCATACTTAATTTATCTTGGATCGGAAGCTGTCAATGACATCCATTATTCAAAGTTTTAACAGAAGAGCACAAACAGTTTTACTATCTCTTTGCCACCGTGAAAATGTCGCGTTACTGTACACTAGTACAGTATATCAATGACATTTTCGTATTTCGCAAAAAAGAAAAATACAATAAGTACTACAATATACAATACTTACTAGAGTCCGATCATAATAATTGAATTATGTGTAGCCAAAAACTAGTCAACATTTATTCCCAGGTAGATCACTGCTAGTGAATCGATCAATAATATTCACATTACTTAAGGCACTCGCCACAATGTTCCTTGCATACAAGTTTACCCTAAACTGGATCCAACTATACTCTCCAAGAACACAACAGTATCAGTGTGCTGTACCATAGCACTCTTGATCACAGTGATCAAGAGTGCTATGGCTGTACAGAAGGCTTTATGATATGCACTTATCATTTTTACCTATTTAACCTTGAACTTGAATCGCCTATATGCAGATCTTCTGACGTTCTGAGTTCTGACAGAGACATAAATTTTCGAAATGAAAGTATCTCAAAGGAAATGCACAATAAGCCAAAAGTAGACATTGCACTGGGGTGGAGGACACTCCTGCAATCATAGTGGCAGTATGCTGTATGAATCATACCTGTGTATAAGGCCAGATTAAGTATGCTGTCAAAAACTACAAAAATTATCACCGTTAACCTGATTCCTCATAGTAAACTCCATAAATTATGTGTGGGTTGAATGATAAAATTGCAATTAAAGTAAATACTTACATACCTAATAACATTAATATTACGGCTCGTATAGTTTAAAAAACGTGGAGCCGGACG
>JAHZND010003874.1:0-31748 GCA_027744115.1 Acrocyrtus sp. NNG-2020 | reverse complement strand
ATAATTTCCTTGTCTAGTGGTGCTTGGAAGTGTGCCTATCTCATCCGCTCTTTCATTTTCGTGGTAGTAATGTGCTGGAGAGAGAGGAAAAAGCTTTTCTCCAGGAAAATCGGGAAAAATCGGAGAGAAAAAAAGTGTTCTTCTGAGAACTGCTCCAACTGTCATTGCCTCATTAAAAAGAGTAAAAAAAGGAAGCAATCCAAGCCATATGTTCGTGCTGCTGTCAGAGGAGTGAGTGAGAGTTAGAGGAGGGTTCCGCTCCAGGAAAATCTGGTCGTAGTCCTTCACCGCGCATTTAATCTGGGCCTGGTGTGGGAGATTGAGGTCGAAGGAAAATAATTTGATGAACTCGGAGGGGAAATTATGGGAGAGTTTGTAAAAGCAAGATGCACAAGTCCACATTATATCCACTCTCCAGAGAGAGTGGGAGTTTAGGTCTGGTCTGGATGTCGATTCTCAAGCCAGCCAACCTCTTTTGACTCTGGGTCGGTGAACGTAAACGGATGTGAGGGGAGGAGGGCTATGGCTATGGTCAGAAAGCTCATTAAGTGTTCGGTTACCTGCTATACCTACATGTCCTTTGTGTTGTCCAGATTGCTTTCTTTCTTGCAATGCGGCATACCGCCGTGATTTACGGGTTGGGAGGTGCACCTGCTCACAGCTTCACTGGAGCAAGGCTGGATTAGGATGCTGGATAAAAAAAATTTAGGAATAGAGAAAGGGAAATGAAAAGCGATTTTATGTAAAGCTGTTCTCCAGCACAAAAAAATATATTGCTAATATCCTTCGGCAGAGTAATTTGCCTTGGGAGGGATAAGGAATGGAACGTGCGGCGCGTTGCGACCTTGCCATAATTAATTTTTTTTGTTTTTGACAAGAAGTTTTTTTTTAAAAAAGGATGAGAGTGGGCTAATGATAATGTTGTAACTTTTAATTACAGATCCGACAGACTAACATGCACTCAGAGAAGTCATGGCTGGTGGCATTTTTCTACAGCTACCTGGAAATCCCGTTGGCGAATATGTTCATGGCGTCCAGTATTTTCATTGTGGTGTGTCTTACCGTGGACAGGTTCATTTCCGTTTGCCTGCCAGACAGATTTCGGAGCGCTCAAACGTCAGCACAACCCGGGAAAGTGATTTTGCTATGCTACATTCTCGCATTTATCATCTCGGCGCCACTCGCTTTCCTCAAGAATGTGTGCGAGGTGAAGGAAAACTCCACGGGCGTGTCGATTTACAGCTCTCCCGAGAATACTGTCATCACGCACACCTACGCATGGCGGATGTACATTATCGCAGAGGAAGTAATTATTCGATTTGGTCCAGCGATTATCCTCGCCTCCCTTAACTTCCTGATAATTGTGAGATTCCGCCAGATCACTACCAGAAAGGCGGACCTTCTCACTGCGAACGGCGAGTCCACCGGAAATGACCAACTGCTCCTTCGCGGCGAGAGGATATCCAAGCCAATACTCCTCCCTCGCAAGGCCAAAGCCAACATTCAAAGTATCACTTTGGAAAACGTTCCCCATAACAAAGTCGTCTCCTCGAAATCCCATGGGAACGAGGTCTAAACGAATTCTCGTTCTTTTCTTTAAAAAAGAAAATCTGTTTTAAGCTGACTGAGAACTTTTTTTAAAAAATATATGTATTATACCAAAATCCACCAAATTATTTCTAGTTTTTTTTATTTTTCTCACTCCACAAAAGAGTTGTTCTCTGGAAGGTTGAAAGTTACCAAATATCTAAATAGCTTATAAAAATAAAACAAATTTTATACGTAGGATAAAAAAATGTGTGCTGTACATAAATAAAAACACATTTCATCCATAATTTATTTTAGTGAGAGAGTAGTCCGAAGTAAAAAGAATAGTTTTTTGTGCAAATCTAGCGATTTAGTCTAATTAAGGAGCGGCACCTTTTTTTCTATGTGGAAACTTTGTCAGAGATGCTGAAAAGAAAAAAAAGGAGGAGCGGGGAGGAGGTTAAGATCCGATTATTTTTTGGAAAAGTTTTGTTCCCAGTTCCCACGTCTGAATAGCTACGCGACAGGATATTCTAGGAAAGGGAGCGCCACGTGGAAAACGCTGAACAGAGGCCATCCAGAAGACGCTGAGGATATATAAAAACCATTTTTTTTATATTTGGTAGTTAGAAGAATTATAGAATTTATGTGAAATGATTATACATATTTAACTATAGTCAGTGCAGTTGTGAGTGTGTTTAGCAGTTTCCGTACAAGTTTTAGGAAACTTTTTATTTGTGCTGTGTGAAAATAAATGAGCGGTGTACCTGGTGTGAAATTTGCCACAAAAATAAAAAGAATCGTAGAAACTATTCTAACACTAGTATTTTTGGTAAAATTAAAAGTCGAAGGAGAGAAAAGAATGGGCGCTGACTACAGCCGAAAAAGTTTTTTTTGGGGGAAGTGCAAGAATGCCAAAAGTTTCACAATTTTTTGGAGCTTGAGAAAAACGGGGATGAGGAATAATGATGCAAAAAATATACACATATTTAAGAATTTAAGGGTAGATTTTAGCGATTTAGATAAAGGGCGAAGCACCGGAGAAAAAACTGATTTCTTACGAGAATGAGGAGAAAGAAGATGAAAATAGGTTTAACTTTGGGTAGGTTATGGAAGAAGGTAAAAAAAAGAAATATTTGTGTCCTGTTTGCTAAGGTAATTTAGCAATTTTAGTCAGAGTCTAGCAAACTTTCTCATTCGTTTTTAATTATTGATGTGTGTAGAGCAGAGTTAGTCAATTTAGTAAACTACTCCGATTTTTTTATATATTTAGTTTTAAATGTGATGTACATTTAAAAAATAAATAAATAAAGCACTTCCACTTCTCAGTTTATATTTTAACAATTCGGGTGTAACTGTAAACAAGTATAAGATGGAACAATAAAGTTATAAAATTAGTTAAACTTTCTACTAAACGATTATAAACAAAATAAATGCGAAAATTTCATACTTTTTGGTTAAAATCGTTATCTTGGTAAACAAAATTCAAGTCATTTCAATCAATAAACAAAATTAGTAACTGGTGTGGTAAAAAGAATTGTCTTAACTCGCAAAAATAAAGAATTTTTGTATTGCATTCGGAATTCGGATCCAAAACTTATTATTTTTTAGAGAAAATTTTCATCGAACAAACGAAAATATGTGATAAAAGGAAATAAATTTTTGTTTCTGTTGTGGGTGCAAATAAAAAGCAAAATTTAATTACTTTACACAAATATAAATTCCTAGCTAAATAGAGTAGTTGTGAAATATTTCGAATTTTAATTAAATAAAAGCTAAATTATATTAGAGATGGAGTGTTCAAAGCAAATTAATTTTTTTAAAAAAATTATTTCATATTTAACCAACATAACAAAATTGCATTCCATGCCAATTCCAAAGCTGACAAAATCAATCCATTCACTTCCATGCAAACAGTCACGACGTCCAGCGGTCCAGCATAGCGAGAGTCAAAAACTGCAAAATTGGCAACTTCTTTACTATTGACTATGGGGCAAGCACACCATTTTGAACAAAGAGCTCTCTACCGGCTGTCTCTCAGTGCCCCTACTGAGAATCGTTGAGCGCGCGAGAAAACTGAATTTGAAATGATGAGAGATTTGCCTCTGTTTACTTAGCACTTACCACACAAGGACTCTCAACACTTGTGCAGATGACATCATTTGCAGTCATTTTTTGCACAGTACAAAAAACAGCCAAAAATTGAGAAAATTTATTTGTCGTTGAGCTGTGTGCAGCTCCCAAGTTGCCAGTTATAAGTTGGGGGATTTTTTTTATCCCGTGCACAGTATTACTGCTATTTTTAAATAGTGATTTGGGAAAAAGGGAAAAAAATTAGTTTGGGGGTAGCTTTGCGAATTTAGGTGGTGTTTTTTTAAGTTTTAAAAACTAACTTTTTAGTTGTTTTTGGTGTGGAGTAAGTGGTAAATTAATTGGGGATTGAGGTACCAATTTTTGGGAATGCGGGTCAACGACGAAAATCAGAAGGCAGTGTCAAGAAGGACGAGAAGGGGAGCTAGCGCCTCCCGAAATACCCGGTTTGAGGTATCTGAAGATTTCTTTAATACACGGTTCGAAGCCAGCAGCGACGAGGATGAGCCGTGGATACCGCAAGGTACGCAGGGATCTTTGGGGAGGGATGATATCAGAACTAGGAGGGGTGGCACTCCGGCATCACTCCACTCAGATGTCTCAGGACTGAGCTATAGAACGTCCCGTCAGGGATCTGTCAGTGCATCTATCACAGGAAGTGATGTGCGAAGGTTAAGAGGTGGGGTGAGAAGGGTAAACGTAGACGCAGCTAGTGAACCTCATCCGTACGGACTGGAAGCCAGAAGGTCTGTGACGCCAACTACACAAAAACAGTCTGCAGTTGTTTGGAGGAAGGAAGTCACCACAAAAGAAGCCCAGATATCTCACACGAGAAGTGACCAGAGCGAAACCGTTACTCAAATATTTCAGCAGCGCTCAGTGAGCTCCGAGTCAATTAACAGTACAGCCAATAATAATGGAGGAGTGCACCTCATGGGATTTGGAAATGGAGCGAAAGGACACCACGGCATGTTCTCAGACTCAGAAAATTCAGATGGGGAGGGTGAAGGCGGAAGAAGGGAGTCATCATCTTCCCAGTCAATCTTCGTGTCGACTGGACGCTCCGCCAAAATTCTACTTTCAAAGCTGTGCTCCTACGTTTACTTGAGTCTGATGTGGGTCATGTACTTTGAGAAGTGGTGCCTTTTTGTCAACCGAAGCAGCGAAAACTCAGGGGAAGGAAGTGTGCAAGGATTTGGTGGGCGTCTTAATGGGAATGCGTATTCTAATAATATGAGAGGGCGAGAAAGTCACTTCAGTCAAAACAGTTCCCACTCAGCAACAGAGGAGGACGAGATGGTGGTGGAGGAGTCCTTCCTAAGTCGTCTCTCCAGATTCAATATCTTCTCCAGACAGTTTTGGGGTTCGAGGACGGTGGATGTTAACCAAGGTACTGAGGAACTGCATGCAAAAGAGAGTCAGGAGACGTACCGGTCCAGATTACGCTCAGCTAATACAAACCAAGTTGCTGCGAATGAGGAAGACACGGAAGAAATTTATGAGGAGTCATCAAACTCCAGATTCCGCGCCGTCGCTGAGTCGTGGATGAATGCTATTAGAAACTCGGAGGCGTTCTTCAGGAAACTTTACAAACTGTTCCTTGTTGCGCTGCTAGTCATTCTTCTAATCTATTTTTTGTCAGCTTACGGTAAGCTTTAAAAAGAGTACAGAAATAACTAAATTCAGCTTATTTGTTTCCATTTGTTGCATCTTTTTTTAAAAAATTTTTTACTGAATAAATTTTATTTGCTCTATTATAGGTCGTAGTTTCTCAGATGGTATGCTAGAATGCGCCCGGTTCCTTGCTGCTGGAGTTGTCCGTGCCTTTAATGAAGCATTAAGTGTCCTTACAAGTATTTTCGGAGTATTACTCACAACCATGCGGTCAATATTTTCGATGAAGGTACCAATTTAAGAACTGATGTGCTCAGCATCTTTTAATTATTTCGTAAAATTTAGTTTTAATTAGTATTAAATATAAATTACAATTTGCAATTTTCTTTTTAATTAATTGCAGTTTCGGCCAGGGGCTGATGTTGTGGTTCCAAATCCGTCTTCCGTGAAGACTGAAGAAAAAATTGAGCTAGTAGAACCCAAGCAGGAAGCTGAGAAAGCAAAAGTAACGACGGTGTTCGATGAAAAAGCTATAACTGATCTGAAAATTAAAGTTGGGGAAATAGAGAAAACGCTCGCGGACCATGGGAAGAGGCTTACCTCTCACGATACAACTCTGAAAAGTGTGGAGACGGATGTAAAGCACATTTTGAGTGCAATGAAGGCAGCCTCAGCCAAAGAGAAGTCGTTACAGGAAATTGTGGATGAAGTCCTTGCTGCAAAAATTGGGGAGACGAAGGAGGGAGTGCCAGTGACTTTAGTGTCAATGTTTAATTTGTTGAATGAAGGGAAGGACAAGGAAAGAGTTCTTATTGAGATTCAGAAGAGATTAGAATTGCTTTCGGAGGGAGTTGGAAATGTGGAGGTGAACGTTGCAGAGCTAAAGAGCTCTCATGGAAACATTGAGAATTTGAAAACTGAAATAAATGCAATTAACGCTCGTGTGCAGCATATGGAGGGAGAGGCAGCTGAAGTGAAGGAGCAAATTCGAGTTCAAAGCCGCGTACAGAATGTGGAAGTTGACGAGGAGAAAATTCAGGCAGCGCTACTTCCTGTACTGATGAAAGAGATTGAATCGCGAGTGGTTACCTCCTGTGATTCCAGGAATTGTCCTGAATCCGGTTTTGTTGGACTGTCGGAAGAAGATATACAACTGATGATTAAACGTGCCATTTCTATTTATGATGCGGATAAAACTGGGCTTCCAGATTTGGCGTTGGAGTCTGCAGGTGGATCCATTTTGAGTACAAGGTGTACCAAGAGCTCAGACTCCAGGAATAGTGTCATATCATACTGGGGATTTCCACTCTGGTCTTCTCCAAACTCTCCTCGAACAATTATTCAGGTCAGTCTTAAAAATATTGAGTTACTTATCTTAAATTCTGTTTGCGCTTAAATTTGTTATGCAGGAATTGAAAATTGAAAATATTTTTTGCAGGCCGGAGTGGTGCCAGGAGAATGCTGGGCCTTTGAGGGATCTGTTGGGGATGTCGTCATTAAATTAGCTGTTCCATCCTTCGTTACAGGATTCACGCTGGAGCATATCCCAAAAACTATCTCTCGCTATAATAATATCGACTCTGCTCCAAAAAATTTTCAAGTATTGGTAAGTTCGGTTTGCTAAATCCTGCAAAACCTTAGTTAGTAAAATTTGCATTGTCTCTAATTAAAAATCTTGTGGAATATGCAGGGACTCCAGTCAGAACATGACACTGAGCAAGTACACGACTACGGAACGTTCACGTATGAAGACAACGACGAGCCTCTCCAATACTTCGCAGCGAAGGTAAAAAAGCAGTTTGTCATTAATCCATAAAAAATAAAAATTTTATTTTTCTGTATTGTAAAAATGGCTATTTCTTTCGCAGAACGTGACCTCCAAGTCGTATCCGATTGTGGAGCTAAAAGTCCTGTCCAATCATGGAAATATGAAGCATACCTGTATTTACCGATTCCGTGTACACGGAGGAATTGACATTGCAAGATCTCATGGAGGAAATGGAGGGATCGGAAAGTAGATTTGCGGGGAGTGAAGAAACAAGATTCTTTCGAGTGAATGGACATGGCTGCTTTTTTAATGTGTTCCTTGTACTTTAATAATTAATTAATTCATAATAGTTGATAAGATAATATTTTAAAATGCATAATATGAGGCATACCCATAGGCTGGCGAAGGAATTAGCTTTTTGGGGTTCAAATTTTAAAAATAACTATGTAAATATAAACACAAAATATAAATAATCTAGTTCACAAGCTGTCCTTTCTATTCAGCAACATTTGTAGCAGCTCATGCGCAGCAAGTTTGCATTTTTGCAAATAAAAAAAAGTATCACAGACAGGCTTTTATATACCCTCTCGTTTCTCGGTCCCTCTCACAAAAAACAAGAATTTCTGAAGTGAGCTGATTGCGGAGCCAGTCATGGGTACACCTGATGTTTGATAAAAATTAGTTAAGAAATCTCGCTCTTACACGTGCTGTTTTTTGTAATAATAAGCCATACACTTTTTATGTTCTGGAGACTACATTAAAATATGATAATGTAAAATATAACTAATTATTGTTTGTTCCCTCGCGTTAAATTTGTCAGACTTTCTTTGGTAGCATTTAATTTTGGTACATGTTCACCAGGTTCTAGTAATAAAGGTTTTGCTGAAACTCTTAGTCCCATGGCTGTTGTGGTTGTGCTTGGCGTAATTGGCGTTGTGGTAATACTACTTTTGCTCAGCTTGGTGGTGGTGGTGGCGACAGGTTTAGGTTTGGGTTTGGGCTTGCTAGCATGCTTAGAAGTTACTTTGCAAAAGCAGTAACTTTTCAACTTAAAGTCGGGCACGCAGTCACTCTGACCTTGGTAACTATTAATTCTCGTAATGTCTCCGAGGATGCGGGTGGTGGAGTTTTGGAGGATTCTAATCTTGGACTCGAAGTGTGCCTTGCTGGGGGTGGCTTCCAGCGCGACGAGGTAGTCTTTAAAGTTAATAAGTTGGTTGAAGTTGTTCCAAATCTCGCCGTGACCGACTTCCCTGCCGTAGAGAAACTTGGAAAACTTGAGAGTGGCACATTGCCCCGACTTTATCACAGACTGGAGCATGTAGTTAATATGAGAGACGACGATATCACCTAAACGAGAAGATAAGGTAGAGGTGCGGCTCATTACAGGAGTGACTCCGCACATGCAGTAGCGCTGTGGGATGGACGAGCTCTCGCAGGTACGGTTTGGAGGGATGAACTCGAAGAAAGAGTAGCGAGCTCGGAACTGCTGGTTGATGGGGTCGCTGGAACTTGTATTGTCAAAGGTGTACTCTGTCAGATTGGTAACTAGCTCATTACTTGCAAGTAGCTGCATGTCGATGGAGTTCAGTTGTGGATCACTGCTTGATAAGGCTGTGTGGTTGGAGAGGGCGTCAGACTTGGCGTAGTGGAGGACTTGCTTTAGGGTGGAGTGCAGGTCCAGCGGGGAAGTTAGCTGTCTACTGTTTCGCTTCAGATTGGCATACCAATCCGGATGGGCTTCCTTCAGGGATGGGGGTAAACGGAAGTAGAAGAAAGGTAAGCTCTCCTCGTAGAAGCCGAGGAACGTCTCACGAAAGCTTCCGAACCTATACCCGTGGTCACTCATAAAAATAATTATTGTATTATCTGGGTTGGCACTGACATTGTTCATTGACGCCGAGAACAGGTTCAGAAAGGCTTCGTCAGCAGTCTGCAAACGCAATAAAAAAATCATTGTCATAAAAAATATATATTTACTCTAATTAAGAATTAGTACTTCCGTCCAGTCCCCTCTTCCCCTTCAAGGCTAACCTTTAATCCGTTAAAGTCATCATGGCCAATAGAAGTAAACCAGGAGAAGAGGAAGTAAGGGTAATCTTTCCCCATTTTGGCAACCAGCTCCTTAATGTATGTGGCCTGGTAGTCAGTCGGGGAGCTGCCTCCAACGCAAGACGCCCTTCCAGAACTTCTCGACCAGCCGTAGTGCCTATGAATGGCCACAGTGAGTGGCCGCATATAGTAATCGGCAGGCGGACTAACAAATCCCAGCTTTACATAATTGAATATCGCGATCCCGGGAGCATCTTCCAGGAATGCAGTGAAGTAGTTCAAATCACTAAAGTTCTTCCATACGAACGGGCAGTCATCCAGTTTCACGGATTTGCTTGGCCAGCAGGAGCTATAGTTGTTCAACTCCATTCCTCCAAATCCAGCCTGGAGGTACACAAACAAGCAACCAAAAAACATTTCACCATTTCACCCAGAAACCGAGTACAGAGCCTCATCAAATATTTAATTGAGAAGCACTTCTCTCACTCCCTCACCATAATATTCGGGAAAGTGTTCTCTCCAACTTTGTTGTAGCCCTGTAGCTCAATAAAGTCGTTCTTCTGGAGGAAATCTTTCGTTTTCGGGAGGGAGCGCATCATATGCATTCTCGAGATTGAGTCTATCCCTGCAAAAAGTAAACGTGCAATTTACTATAGTCAAGTTATTCCGCAGCCTACAAAAATAAATTTATTTTTATTGCTCTCTCTCTCTCTCTCTCTTCCTCTCCAACCACCACTAAATCCAACTCACCAATAATGAGAATGCTGGGGGGATTCGCTAGCCCCTGGGATTTCCTTTCCTCCCAGTGCTTCGCTTTCTTCCTAGTGCTCTCGGAGTGCTCTCTCGGATGCCTTGCCATTCCATGGAACTCCACACTCCCCTTCGACTTCCCGGAACCTTGGCACTCTACCTTCACAAAGGAGTGGTTCAGAAACACCCCCTCTCCCCCAACTGGAATGTGGTGGCATGTTGTTCCATACCTGCATCCCCAATTACAATTTTATTCTCTACTTCAAATATTTCCCTTTAAAAAATATCAAACATCACCCTCATAATTATCCAACAGCAAAACAAAAACTATTTAATCACGCTGACTAAGCACATATTTGCAAAGATTGAAGATATCCAAAAAAAATCGTGTCTTCCTCCTTCTAGTTTTTCACGACTCTCCCATTTCCAACTCAATCAAGTCATTACACAAGTTATTATTGCAGAAAAAAATCTTACAATTGAAGTGGGTGACATTTCAGATATAAAAAATATATTTTGCAGTATCACGCCATTCCCATTTCACTTCTTGCCACGACTTCATCCTATCCTCATATTCATCTCTGCGATCTTCTACCTTTAAAATGTCAGCAGTCATAGATTTTTTTGCTTTCTGTGACGATATGACTCTTTTTTTTAGTTTGTCGTGAGCAGCCCATCATTCTAAATTTTACTATCTTTTTGCAAACATTAAAACATCTCTTATTCCGTAAAGTGAGAAGGTCACAATTATACATTTTTTTCAAATCAAGATTTCCTACTTCCAAATAATTTTTTTTATTCTGTAACATCGACGAAAAAAATATTCAGATTTTTCCCTTTCAATTATCATCCATTTCTATCATTTTCCATCATTCGCAATTTTATGAATGCGCATCATCACTGTATCAATTTGTAAGTCGTGACCAGCACAGCCCTTCAAAAGAACTTATCACGAGAATGTGCTCAACTTTTCTGCTAATTGCCAAATTTTTCTGCATTTATTCAGATAAATACAGAAAAATATCAGCTTTATCATTGCTCCGTGCGCTTCAACTTCACTCAATTGATTTCTGTTCGAGGTCAGTCCGCTTCCTAAAATTGTGCAATTTCCAAAGCTAGGAAAAAGTATTTTTTTCCAAAGAGTTTCCTTCATCCCGTCACCATTCATTCCGTGGAGCTTCAAAAATGTCAAAGCTGTCTAGTCTGAACAAAACTGAAATCTTTTTTTTGTTCTTTTATCAAAAAGCCGAACTGCAAACTAATAAATAATTTATTTATTTAATCTTTAGGGAAAATGTGTTTCCTATGCAAAAAAAAAAACTGCACGTAAATGTCCTTGAGGGCTCCGCCACAGTTCAGGCGCCACCTAAAATCCTTCTCAACTGACATTAGCTTATTTACTAAAGAAGACGTACTAATTATCATAAAAATTTCATTTAGCCTTATCCCAAGGGTATCCCTTTCAAAAAATGGTGTAATTATTGAACGGCTTATTATGTAATTATTTTGCAAGATTCGCAGTAGTTTCAGCATTTTTTTGCAACATTTTTCTTCTCCTTCTCAAATAAAGTACCTAAGTTGTACTAGTAGGAAAACAAAGTTGGATTTCCAATGAAAGGCGTACCTAACTTCCCAATCGGCGTCTTTGTTGTACTTGTCAGGGCGCTGAGTGACTCTGTGAATTGGACGGTAGCAGCAGGACGGTTTCTTACTTTTCCAGCTTTTTGCGAACTTCTCGTCCAAAATCAGTTTCTATGTGCGAAGTAAAGGTAAAGTAAACAAAAGAAAACAGCTTTTTCTCACATTTCCACATAATTTCACGGCCTATTCCCATTCCACCGCTCATCATAAAACTGCATAAAAATTGCTGACAAGAGCAGGAGCAAAGGATACAAAAAAAATACTGGAGAAGAGAAAAATATATATCCAGAGATATTCTTTTTTTCAGTTTTTTTTTCTAACAAACTTTTTTTCCTTAGTCCCTTCCCTTCTCCATGCCGATGCCGTCAGCAACTTTTTTTTTATATATTTTGCGCTTAAGAAAACAGTGTAATGGGCTTTTTATTGAGTTGTAACTTTCAGAGAAAAAAAGTTTTTACCTGATTTTCCACTTTTGCAATTCGCTGGCTGCATTTCACAGCTTTCCCCTTTTTCAGGAACTTTGTAACGGATTTGTCAAATGGGTCCATTTCCATGATTTTGCATCCGCTTGAGAATACAACGTAGTCAGGATGAGTCTCCACGTCCCTACAAAAAAAATCAGTTCATTTTTTTCCATTATCACCCACAAATAAAATAAATAGTGCTAAAAAATTAATTAAGTTAAGAAACATTTTAATTTCCAATTAAACCTTTCCTTCCCAAAAGATTATATTTCTTTTCGAGAGGAAGCGCCCTCATTTCAATTTTTTTTATCTTGGAGTAAAATTTTGTACGAATTTTTTTTTGTTTTAGAATTGCTACAACAAAAAGCTTTTTGGGGCAGCATGTTTCCTCCACAAAAAGGGATAAAAGGCGACGAAAAGCATTTTCATTTAGTCCCGTTACAAATATTTTTTTTTGCTTTCCTGCGTACCGGATTACAAGCATGCAAAATTAATAATTTTTAGTTGGGCAGTCTAAAAATTTCCTGATGACATAATTTGTACGATATACAGCCCACATTTTCGGGAAAAAGTTTCTCCCGACCGAATTAAGGCTCCTATTTTTGCACGCATCTCTAACAAATAAAAGAAGCTGTCTTGTTTTTCCTGTTTCCTTCCCTTTCATTCGACGTTTCGAACGTCACACCAACAAAAAGAAATCTTTTTTTGTGGCGTCTCCCTGGCTCCAGCAATACCTATATAGTTTTTTTTGCTGCGAAATAATAATAACGCAGGCCATTCTCATTTTTCATCTAATGAATAAATTTCCCTTTTGCTATCCTATTTCCTCCCTCCATCGTTTTTGTTCTGGGAAGGAAACAACCTAAAAAAATCTTTATTTTTTTGGAACATGGCTCATTATACGCGACTATACTCGCTCCTAAAAAAACTTTATTTTTTGGATGGAGATGGAAGCAGATCTGAAAGGAGATCCTTTCCCCATATTTTTTATACTACTTTTTTTCCAGCCGCAGCCAAAGCGCAGAAGAATATGGTGCGCTGGATCCGGATGGATTACAGCTACGATAATGGTAATGATGATGACGGCTCTCCGATGGGTGGTAGTTGGTAGTGGTGTGGCTAGGTATATTTATATGCTGCAGGGAACAGCAAAGAGATTACATCATAATGGCAAACTAATGGCCAGAAACATGCTAATATTAATCAGTGGGAGCACAAGAGCAAAAAATAATATTGTAGCACCTCGGCCTCTTTTTTTAAAAAAAAAACTGAAACACTAAACTGGGGCAGAATAAGGGAAGCCACATAACAGTTTCCAAAATAAAAGGAAGCTCTATTGTTTGCGGAGATATCAGCTTTCGCACTAAAACTTACAAAAAAATAGTAAATTTGATATGCGTAAAATCCAAACAATTCTACGGAGGAGGATATGTTCCATGTAACAAATTTTTTTTATGTTGTTGGGAGTTGGGACTAATGAAAGCGTAATAAATGGCAGGGGCAGGAATAATAATAAATTGCCTGAAAACAAAAATTATTTAATTAGCTCCCAAAATTTTTTCTACTTAGGTATTGTAGGGAAGGCCAAATTTTCAATATAATTTATATGACAAGGATAGCAAAAAAAAGTCGGCAGTTGATGGGAAATCAATAGAAATAATAAAATGGGATTATGTCATGTTCTAGCGCCATTCCGTACATTTGCAAGCTCTGTTTGAATTGAATGGGATGTAATTAGGAGTTTGGATGGAGCGCGTGCTCTATCCACTTCCGATAGTGATCGGAGCTTTAGCAAAAATAAAAAAAATATATATTTTTTTTGGCGAGTCGTGCTCTTCTTCACGGTCCTTTTGTGCAACATTAACATCCTCTGAGTTGTCCTGCAAGCTCCTTTTTCTTGTAATAAGGGCCTTAACATTAATTTCTAAAAAAATGCAGCGCTCGCCATATATGTAGCTTTAACTAACTGCCTCATCAAAAGGTGCTAATCTCCGTTGACCCCATCAAAAAAATTATGTATGATAATGAAGTAGACTGGGAAGCAGCTTTTGGAGACCCTCATCTAACAAAAAGCTGTTTGCTCACTGCTCATCGCTCCCTTATCAATTTTAGAATCTGAGCTATGCGCTCAGCATACCGCTCGCTGCTTATTTCTGCACACTCATCCTTGCCCAAAGTGTCCTGAAGTGGATCCCCTTGGATAAATTATTTTTTTGCAAAAATGTGGAAGGTGGCCACTGCATAGTGCAAAAAAATATTCTTTTTTCTAGTCTTGCCATTATCACATTCTTCCCTTTTGACAAAGCTCTTGTTAAAAAGTAACCACAAAAAAAATTTTTTTTGAAGCGCTTCAAGCGTCTTCAAACAATTAGCCAAGCTTCAAAAACAAATTTTACAGCGTTTTTTTGTATACAGCTGAAAACTGACGAGTTTTGCTACAGCTTATTTTTCTGCCTGCTTTCCAGTCTAAAAATAGACAAAAAAAATTTGTTTTGGCTTCGTTTCTAGCATACCGGGGACACGCACGAAAGTCAGAAGCCCAACTTTTTTTACAGCTCTTCTCTATAATTCTTCAAGCGGATTTTTATTTTCACGAACAAAAAAAAATCACGTAAGGCGCTTCTGTTCTCGCTCCCTTCATGAGTCCCTGTTTAAAAAAAATGCATTTTTGATGTCTTTCGGAAAAGCACGCTTTAGCGCTCTTCCGCTATTTCCGTGAGGACTGAAGAGAGAGAGCAGCCCTCTCCACTTTACTTCCAGAAAACGTGCAGCAAGGCTCCTTATCATTGTGTCCGCATCTAAAAAAATTATTGGATTTTCTGTTGTGCATTGTTCCATCGACAAAGTGCTTTTAACAAAGCCTCTCAAAAAATGCTGCTAAAAAAAGCTCTCATCATATCTGTCAGCCAATCCAAACTTACAACCTGTTCTCGTGTAAAAAAGGCCACGGTTACGGAGTGCCATTACGCGTGAGCTATTGACATAAATTAGACGGGTGGTGAAATAAGCGCCAAAATGCATTTTACTTAGTAATAAGTGATAGTTGCAAGTTGCGAGCTGCCGTAGGAAATCCAAAAGGTTTTCACTGGAACACGGATGATAAGATGAAAACTTGCGAGTAGTGTACAAATTTTCATTTAAAAAGTTTATATTTTTGGGAAAAGACGTTTCGAAAATTTGCTTTTGGTGCTCTTTCCGCACACGAATCTACTCCATTCTTTCGGGTGGTCGAGAGAGGGAAGCTCATAAATAATAGAAGAGGGAACGTGAATTGTTAATAGGCACACATTTCAGACATGTTGACATGCGCTAGAGTGCAGCTTTACAACTACAACGCCGTAAAAAATAAATAATCTTAATGAGTGGCTCCTTTCTCTCTCCACTTCAATAATTATTCCTCTCGTTTACATTTACATTAGGAGATTAAATCCTTCAGCCAATTTGCAATTCAGCAGGTGTCGCAATAAATCTTTTTGACAGGAAAGGCTTAGGACAATGCTATGGTCTCTTGCTATTGCTACAGTCCCCCTTTCAGCATTATATCACCTCTTGCTTGAAAAAAATTAGGGCAAAATGGATTTTGGTGTTGAAAGGCACAATTTTAATTTTTAATCACTCGTTTATGCCGCGAGGGCAATGGCAAAGTTAGCTTTTTGCGACATTAATGCCACTTAAAATTTTAAATGGGTGGTGAAGGGCTCCATTTGATAAAATTTTGTAAAAGCAACAGAGCATAAAATGAGAAATTTCTAACGCAACACCTGGAATAATGCTGGAAAATTTTAGTCTGGAGAAAAAAAAGGAAAATTGTACGAGTGCATCAGGTGCGACGCCACTTTCAGCTTCCTGTTTTTTTCTTTGTAGTTGATGGCTTTAAAAAAAATTGGCAAATGGATAGTTTTTTTTATTGAGGGTGACTTACCAAAGAGACAGCGCCATTCCAGCTGTTGCTGAGGCGGCCTGCTGGCAACTGGCATTTTTGCAGATGAGGGGGAACGCGACATAAGGGGACTTGTAGTAGTAGAACGGAGTGACGTAGAAGAGGAGGGCAGACACCGCTAGGAAGAAGAGTATCGGTCGCCGCCGAATCCGGTCCATTAGCGTAACCCCCTGTCCCGCTCCCATACTAACGTCATTCACCTTCCCCCTTTAAATGAGACACGCACTAAAACACACAACTTAAAAATATATATATTCCCTCCCGCCAACTCCAAAAATAAAAACTTTCCTCCTTTTATTTCTATACTCCTAGTAATTTTCGTTGAGTGGGTGCCTCTCAGCGCCGCCCATAACTATAGAGTCCCTTTCCCTTTTTTATTTTTTGTCACTTCCCATCCTCCAAAAACTTTTCCCCGGACGCACTCTTTCTCCCACTCGGGTATATTGTTCTTATCGTTCGCTGGATCATAATATTATTGTGTTTCCTCGACGTTCTCATCATTCCCAGTAATATAAGTGCGCACACACTGTCACTAAAAAAAGCTCTTATCAGTTCCTGGAGTACACTTCTACGCCGAAACTATAGGTACTTCACATCCTGGAAATTCTCCTTTTCCAAGTGCTCTTCTTACTGGACACATGTTTGGACATCATAGCCTCATCATAAGAGCTGCAACATGTAGCCTGTCACCTAAAAAAATAAATTCATTTTTAATTTTTTTCTCTTCTACTCTCCGCAAAAATCCCCAAAAAACACTTTTTTTTACTAAGGACAATGTACTGGGGCAAACTCAGACAAAAAATTTTTTTTCCCAGTAGCCCCACCATAATCCCTTTTCATATTGAGGTAGCCACTCAAAAATATATAATTTGACATAGAAAGTGTTTCACGTGTGGTTTGGGAACTCCTACTCGTCAATAATTTCTTTTTTTCTAGGTGGCATATAAGCTCTACCTCCTACCTTCGCACATTTTTCTCTTTTTTATTTTGGAGAGTGCACAAAAAAAATTACAGTTGATATCGGACTACTCACCACTGCGTATACGTTTTTTATGACGCTTCAGAAAACTGAGTGACCAGAGGAGAAAAAAGCTGTCGTCTGATATTTGAAAACGTACATTTTGATATTGACCTAGTAGAAATCCCTTCGTAAATCGCTCCAAAAAAAAACTCGGAAGGTAAATTTCCCCCACACTTTTTTTTATTTTTCCAGGTTGGCTCTGGAAAAATAAAAAGAATTGTCTTCGGTGCGATGATGCTATCCTCCACAAAAATAAATTTATTCTTTTCCGTAGCACCACCAGTGACATGTGAAATGGACTGTTTTTCTTCGCTAAAAGAGTTTTTTTTGACCAGTTCCTATATTTTTTTATGGTCTGAGAGATTTTCACGAAATAATTTATATTTTTTTATGTAATTCCCATTTTCTTTCTGTTGTCAGCGGAGTGAAGAAAAAAATGGAAAACGGGATATAAAATAGGAAGAGAAAAAAGAATGACTTTTTTTCTCAGTCTTTCTTATTTTTTTTCTTGGCACTGTCACCGTACAATTACATATTTTTTTTCGCGAGGTTCATTCATGTGCTAAGAAGTCAGCTTGGCGCTTGCACATTCCCAAAAAAAATATAAAAAAAAAATTCGGATCTGGATTATATATTTTTTTATATGCTTTCAGTCGTCGCAGAACTCAAAAACAGCACTTCCGCTCAGTTCGAGCCTTCCAACTGAACTAAAAATGAAACGTGCTCGCCCCCCAAAAATATTAGGACTTTGGCTACATGCTACAAAAAAGCTAAATAAAAGCCGTGAGAGCTTGTAGCATTGCTTGGCGCATTACAACCGCTCTGCATGCAACTCTCTCCATTTATTTTACACATTTTCATCTCTTTTTTTTACTCTCTTCGCTTCCCTCTGCATGTTTATTGTTGTTCCTTCCAAACAAAAAAAAGTTTGTAACTCGGCTCACTCCACAACTCCAACCAAATACAGCCATTCTGGCACTGGGAAACGCTAAAATAAAATTGTCCGATTTCAAATATAGCCTCATTTCGTTCCTCTCTTGGTGGAGACACGACATGGATAAAAATGAAAAAAAAATGTGTGGAAAACAATGCCAAAAATTTTATACATTTGCAGCCCCATTATGTATTCCAACGCTTTTTAATGTCGAGGGCAGCATAATGGAAAGGGGAAATGATCTCTTTATTTTATAATTGCAGGCCATATTTTTATTTTTAGTTTTAATATAAATTTTTTTTGTCAAAAGTTCATTTTCCAGAAGTGTGTGGAAGAGAAGATAAGAATGATACTGGAGAGGAAAACAAATTTTTTAAGAGGAAAATTTTACTTTTATTATTATTTTTTTGTACATATGATTATGCAACGCGGCATAAATCTTTATCGAATTTTTTTTTATCTGGTGCATGCCGTATCACGTCCTTCCCCAAAAAAATTTATAAATTGGAAGTTGTCTTCTCTGTTTTTTAAGGAAGAGTCATAATCCCTTCAGACAGAGTGAGCACTTTGTTCGGAGTTTGTCTTCTCTGACAATTTTTTTTTCTAGGAGATGTACGTATGGTACAGGGAGATTAGAGATGAGTGTTGAATTGAAAAAAAAGTCGAGAATTTCCCAAGAGAGCACATAAACACGTATAAACTTCCTGTTGTGCTTTTTTTGTCTCTGGAGAGGAAACTGCACGGATAGCAGCAAGTGCAGTTGCTGTTTACAATAGCAGAAATAGAGAGAAGCAAGCTTACTTTTTCATTCTGACTCTTTTTAACTTTTTGTGCGACATCTGACATCAACTTTTGGCTCTGTCCGTATCAACTTCCACACATGTGGACTTGCTATACAGTAGCTCCAGCTCGCCTGCCACAAAACAATTTTGTTTCCTTTGATTACCACACCAACAATTATATTACGTCCGGTTATACATATAAACTCGGCAAAGTTTGGCTACACAGCTTAAAAAAACAACGTGCGAGGGTCAATGAAATTTTCATGGAGAATGGTTTTTTGCCCTTAGCCAAGACGACGGCTGGAGATGTGAAATAGTTTATTTTACAGGGAAGAAATTGCTCTCTCAATTTCTAATTTAATTTCCTCTCCCCATAAAAATTTATTTTTTTGGGCGCCACACCACACCACCAAAAAAACAAAAACGGCTTCTGGGTATGCTAATGCAAAAAAAATTGCATGAAGGCACACACACCGCGTATCCCAGCTAAATATCTAATAAGTTTGCAAAAGGCTCTTCACAGCTGAAAGAAATATAAAATAAAAATGCGTTCCTCTGCCAAACATTTTTTTTCGCTATTATCCTTCCAGGACTGGGACAATTGCGGCTATCTGGAAACCCTGTAATTTATTTTGCCTTTGTCTCCAGATCTATAATAATGACACTGGAGAAGGACAAACTGCATTTTATTTTCTTGAACGGATATATTTTTTTTCTTTTCCTTTTTTGCTCTGATCCTATCAGATAGTGCACTGCATATTTATGCCGTGCATGCACCGGCCTTTTTCTTTACTTTTTTTTTACTGCGGTGGCTTCCCGCTTTTTCATCGATTACCTCTTTAAAAACGGAGAATGACATTCGTGCTCCGTGTGGGAGGTCAAATCCTCGCTAAAAATTGTTATATCCAGTGTAATAGTTTCCTTGCGTTGGAGCACCGAATAAAAAAGGGGCTTTGCCAAGGTAACGAAAATTACAATATTACCAAATGAACTTCATTCATTTTTTCTCCAGTTCCAGCTCAAGTAAGTCTACGCAGTAGATTTTGAGCCTACTTGCCTAGACTCCTCTTCTTCTTTGAAGAGTCTCTTTTCGCTGAGAAGAAAAAGAAGTGGAAAATGAGTGCGCTGAAAGAGAGAGAGCCCAACTCCAACTCCAATTTTAAGCTCTTTCCCACTCATTGTCAGAGTGATCATGTGCTTTTGCCGCTGGAGATTCTGGAGAAGTGGAAATAAAGTGTCTATATTTGCTACTTTGCTGAATAAAGAGCCCCGAATCTTATACATTTTATAACTCTGATATATTATATGGACGACGAAATGAATCAAGTTATTTTTTTGTCCGTATGGAAATGGGAAGGAGGAGATGAAGCCCAAAGTGAGAAGAGAAATGAGAGGGATGAGCAGAGCAACAAACGGTCTCAGCAAATGACCTACTTGTTCCATCCTCACTCTCCAAAAAAATATTTTTTTTGCGTACCCAGTTTCACGCTGCTTGTATTGTAGCTCGCCGACTAAAACTTTTACTTCGACAGCAGAGCTGTGCAATTATTTTTTTCTGCGAAAAAAAATCTCTCTTTTTTTGTGACTTTGTCCAGGCTAAAAATACTTTGGCACTTGGATACCCCGCCATTACCCGTCAGGCAAAGTTCGCTCTAATCGCTGCGATTTCGTTTATCACATTCGATCAGCGATTTCGACGCGAATCGATGAAAGGTCTCAAACGAATAATAAGCTATTTGTCGTAGATATCATCTCTAGTACTGATCGAGTTAGCAGCGACTTATGAACATCGAATAAAAAGCGATTTCTCTACGAGATCCAAACGAGATAATTAATTTAGCTAAATCAGGCGATAAATGAGCGATAATTATCTTAAAAATCAAATTTCAAATCAGGAATTCACATTTGCACGGGTGTTTGTTTATTTTTCTGCTTCTGGCTAGTAATAAATGTTACAATGTGGTGAAATTAAACCAAGTACATTCAAACAACTATGTAACAGTATATTTTGACCTAGCTAATTTCCGCAACAGGAGATTTGCTTCCTATAACAAAAGAATATTTTCGAGAGTTAGACCCCTTCAAAAATGAATTTAAAGCATTTACTTTATTACCGGAATATAAATTTCGAGGAATTACCTTCTAGCTGCAACTCGGTCCGCAGCTCGCTTCAAATTCTTCGTCATAGCATCTTGGAAGATGTCCATTGTAATCCCTTTAAACTTAGCGGTCGCCCGAAGGGATTCTAGAGCAGCATAAATTTTCGAAGCATTAAATTATTAAATAATTACTCTATTTTCTAAAGTCAATAAAAAGCTTAGTTATTCTGTTAAAACCGAAAACAGTTTCGTAGAGAATTCGATATCCAATAAATGACTTCTTTGAAGATTGGCCTTTGAGAGAGTGCTCAGCAAGAACTTCATCGACAACAGTGAACTTAAAAATGGACTTGATGGCATCCTCTACAGTACCCCCAGCATAAGACCGAAGTTTGCTTTTCTGCATCACAATACATAATTTAATTAAATTACGCCAATAAGGACATGCTTAATTTTACTGAAAATATAGTCCTAATTTAAATAAACAATGTCTAAGACGCTCACCAATTCCGACAAAGCCAATTCATTTTCCCCAATAATGGTTTCGAGTACATCCAATCCCTCAGCTGTTTTGATGGGAAAGAAATTAGCTGGAAATTTATATCCAGAAGAAACCGGCTCCTTTGGTGATAAAGCAGTAATAATTGCATTCAGCATCTCGACTTGGTTTCTAAGTTGAGTTTCAATTCCTTCCAGTTTCAAAAGTGTAGCTTCTTGAAATCCTGAAAGTAAACAAGAATAACGTTAATACGCCGAAATAAAATAAGTTAAGTATAACATTTGAATCGGAAAAGCAGAGTTTTATCTAAAGGGTTACCGGCGCAGTTTGTTTGGCAGTTATCCTTTACATCGGAATAACACGTACTGAACCGGCTCGGGAAACGAAAGTTGATTGGATGCTAAGACCAAACACGGCTGATTTCCAAGCTGTTCCGAAGCAACTGTTGCCTGAGCATCCTGAAAGGAGGTAGAAAAATTGGCCGGTGCACTTATGTCCCGATCACTAGCGGAAGCAACTACCGTCGCCGAATTCAAATCATTTGCAGAATTGAAGTTTCCAGCTTCAGGATGGACATCTGGCACAGCTGATGGCATAGGAAATGATGGCAAAGTTGGCACGACACTTTGTTTGCTAGATGACTTTCCCTCAGTACCTGAAAGGTCCGACGTCGCTTCAGCTAACGATAAGTTCTTTCTAGCCTCTTGGTATGTTCCTGCAGACAAAAAAGATAAATATAAATTTTATTTCAAACTTTAGAGAATAATATTAAATGTTAATAAAATCTTTAAATATCATTAAAATATAATACCATAACACTTCAGAACTCGGCAGTCGAACTGTACCCAAGATGAATCAAAAGCCTTGGAGTTATTGACAGCTTTGGTGATCCCCTTTTCCTTAGAAGATGGAAAGTAGCACTTTGAATTTTTATTAGTTAACCATCCAATTGGCACAACGGCAACAGACTGATCCACCTCAAAAGCTACGACTGCGTGAGAATACGCCATTTCACTGCGCTAATGAATGCAGTAATGGGAGAACCACCTTTTTATCTTCCGAAATTGACAACACAACACCTTTGCACTTAATTGCAGTTACTTTAACTTTTTTTGTTTCGAAAACAATATTATCAATTTCGAAAATGTCTAATAGCGAAGAACAACAAGGGTAATTGAATAAAGGCTTTACTGACGTCAAACAATCTACTACCACTTTTGGAGTTCGATTTTGCTTTTTATAAATTTTTTTTATGAACCCCACCGCTCCGTCAATAAGGTAAACTAAGTTGTTTGGAGAAGTCGATAAAAGAGTCGATCCGCGAACTGTAACTGAACGGTAGTTCATCCCTCCTCCGTCTGCTGCTTCTCCTAAGCAGAAGTCAGTCGTTGGCGAGCTATTCGCAAAGATTTCGCTGCTTTCTCGTTCCGATAGTCTATTTGCTACTTGCTGTAAGGGAAGGCGGGAAGAGCGAACCAGCTTTTTTAAGCTTCCCAAATAACTCTCAAACTTAAAAGCACTGAATGAATCCAACGCACCATGTTTTCTTACATCGGCGGATAAGTGAATCAGACCATGGACGTTATACGACACATTCTGTCTTCCGTACAAACTTTTAAACTCATGGACAAAGAATTTGAGTAATTCTCCCGCGTACTCAATGTTTTCAGTAGACTGGCTTTTCGTAGCTAATAGTCTAATAGCTACTGAGAGCACTATGAAATGGTCGTAGTACTTCTTTTCAAGATGCTGTTTTAATACAACAGGTCCCAGATAGAGCAGAAATGTACGGAATTCAGTAGCTTTCCATCTGTCTACTTCGGAAAGAGGCCGTCCTTTTCGTTTGATTTCTACTGGTAATTGTTTCTTATTATTGAGAATACTTTCTGTCAATTTATGAATGGCTTTGATCGATAATCGATAAGGGAATCGCCTTCCCTCGATCCATAATTTGAGAAGCTTCCTTGTCACTCCAAGGCAAACAAGGTGCATGTATTCATATGGAACATCATCGACTAGATTAATGTTTAATGACAGCAACGGTGAACTTCCCACATGGTGATTTACTTGTGTTCGATTTCTAAAGCTTTCATTAGTTCTTAGCGCTCCATTAATTTTTAAAAAAACGACTCTTTGCTCTACATATTTTCCTTTAATTTCACACTTGCCACAGCCATAATATCCTGTGTGATTTTTAATGGCACAAATAAATGCACGAGCAGGTGCATCGCAAACGATTTGAGTTATCGTAAATGGTATATTTTGATTTTTAATGGTAATACCATTTTGTTCCAAAGCTTTTGCTTCATTAACAAAACTCTCCAAAAATACATCTAAGTTTTGTGGCTTTGTAGTTCCATAGTACAGAGCAATCACAAACACAAAGTTAGTCGAATAAAGGCTTCCAAGTATTGGCCAGAACTGTCCATTTGAGCTTTTATAAATTGGCAGACCGTCGATGTTTATTTGTAATTTAATTAAGTCTGGGGCAGAAGCTAAGTTTTTAACATATTTTTGGACTCCTTTCTCAATTCCAAAATAAACAAATTGACCTGAACCAATGTCTGCAAAGTCCACTCGTTTGCATTTGTATACAGTACGTGCGTCAGAAGGGAATGTTTCGAAGCACGAATGAGATTTTAAAGTTCTAAGGAGGTCACTAAATGCTTGTCTGGTTACGTTATGCTTTACACTCCAAGTTTCTAAATTAGCCAGCACTGATAAACTGCTTGTGTCAGAAAAAATACATTCACTTTCAGAGTCGTGGCTGTAAGTAAATGTTTCCACTGGAAAGATTTCTTCAGTGCTCTTGCACGATTCGGTTGATTTTCGTGGCTTTGGTTTACCGGTTGTTAGTACTGAAGATGAAGCACTAATATGTTCAGGTAGTTGATTGACTTGTGATATGCTAGACTTGCTGGTAATTTGCCGATATTTATTAATAATAGAGCGAACTGTTCTCAGATTTCTTCTTTCCTGAGATCGTCGTGACAAGAAATGACTTGGCTTTACTGCGTTGCGCCCCATTAAAATGTGTAATTATTGTACCTCTGTAGTTTTTATTACTGCTTATAAGCACTTACATTACCACAGTACATCAGTACACCAGTACACATCAGGTGATAAGTCAAGTTCCAACAGCATCAATTCACATTACTACATTATATAATAATGGCGAGTAATCCCGCTGATTAATCGCGCATTTATCGTGTGGATATCACTGCATTAAAATATTGCAGCAAAAATCCATCTGCGACAAGTCTCAGAGATCGCACAGAAATCGCCTTATTTTTCGCCGAATTTTGTATCGCGTTCTTTTCGCAAAAAATCGTAGAGAATTCGACCATCGATTATGAGCGAAATGTCTGGTGGGTATCACAGTCACTCACATAGAGCAGTATAATAAAAAAAAGGCAATTAAATGGCTTCTTTTTTTCCTTCCCTTCTCCTGCCCCGAAAAAAACAGAGAAAAAGCGGAGCGATACCTTTTTCATGTCTGTTTTTTCAAGTGTGCACTTGAAAAGCAATAAACTTAATTTTTAATTAAGCTCCCATCGCGAAAAAAACGAAAACTATTTTTTTACGGCGCTTTTCTCACACCTGTGACCAAAGCATAGAACTATCCCTCCATTTTTCAAGCTTTTTTCTCACCTAATAAAAAAATACGACGAGGTGTATGCTAATTAGCAAAAAAAGTAAATTTTCCACCTTTCAGTTTTTATTGCTTTTCTACCTGTTGAAAACACATTAAACGGAGTATAGCTCCGCCCCCCAAAAAAAGAAAAGAACTCGGCTCAACTTTTATTTTTTGCATATGCCTAGGAAAACATTTATCAAATAAAAAAAATATTTCCTTTCTTCCTCCCATCCACCGTCATCCTCTCTCAACACATTTTTATGCCATAACGGGAAAAAAAGGAGGGAAGAAGGAATGTGCGGAAATAAAATAAAATCGGCACATATTGGAAATATCTTTTTGCACGTTTCGCAAACACAACTCATCTCCCAGATTAGAAAGTTTATTTCCTCTTGCAAAAAAAAATCTTATTGCTCTACAAGAATATTTTTTGGTATTGGATTTGGGAGGGAAAGGACTATTTCGTCGTGGCACTTGAGCTGACACTCTTTTCTAATCCCAGAGAGAAAAGACAAGTAAAAAAAGGTCTGTTTTTGGTGTGCTTTCCCAGCACCGTGTTCCTTTTTTATTTTATAGGCGCTGCTCCTTTCAACTGCAACGTCTGCGAGGAAAACATTTCGAGACAACTCCACTCCATACATAATAAGATTTTTTTTTAGTTCTTCCTCCATCTCCGTTCCCGATTTCCCTCCCAAGTCGGCATCAATTTTCCATTTAGATGAACAAAAGATAGCGGAAAGATGCCATCTATTTTCCTGCTCATTCGATCAAACATATTTTTTTGGGAGAGCTTCTGCTCCAGGTATAAAAAAAAATTTGCGAACGACAGGGAAAACGGCAAAAGCTCTTGCCGCTGTTTTTCTGCTCCCACCGCCATTTACTTCTCCAGTTTGCTTTTTTGAGACAGTGCTAGAACAGATTTTTGTTTTGCGACGAGCATCTCTAAATCCCTAGCGGATTATATATTTTCAAGGAAAATAATTAACTGGGTAAGCTAATTTGGAGAAATATGTATAAAAATTTAGTAGAAAAAGGATATACATCCAATTTTTCACTTTTCCAGAGCTTTGCTCAAAAAAATAAATTTATTTATTGTAAGAGATGTCCTGCAGCGCAAAAAAATTTGAAAACCAAATTTTATCCTATATCTGATGTCATTTTTGTCACGTCTTACAATCAAAAAAGGGTAGATTGGCTTTGGCGCCCTTCTCTTCAAAAAACGAAATATTATTTAGTGGAAATTCCAAGCTGCCAGGCCCAACTCACTGAAGTATGCCATATCATTCCGCCAATCTACATCCCCATCCATCTCCCCACGACATCATCTCAAATATAAATACAAACTTCTTGTTAGCAAAACTGAGCCAGAAGCAACCTACTCGTTCCTTCGCATGAGAAATTTGTTGCCGTTGCTGGAAACGGATTTTCCTTTTCTTACGTAAATCTTCAGCCACCTAACTCACCAATTACCTTCCTCTCACGTTAATTGACTGCGCTAGAGTTACGCTTAATTTTCTTCTCCAGGGAGAACCCCTTCGCCTCTCCTTCTCTCTTTCCTGGACCATCACAACTTTTTTTTTCAATAATGCTAATGGAATTTCATAATATTGCTTTCCTACACGAATTATATACCCCAAATACACCCGCCAGAGCTAGAATTTTCGTCTCTCTCAGAAAATCCAAAATGTCCTCACAAAATATTAATCTTTTCTCATATTACCCCAACCCAAAAAATCAAAAAATCATCACATTTCTTGCTTTAGTATCAAACCAAAATGAAAATCCATACAAATTTTCCGATTCCATGGGCTTACCCTAACACAATATATATATTTTTCTCCAGTTTTCTCCAGCTAAGCAGAAAATAAAGTCCAAGTCATTATAACTCGTAAAACTTATCTGCTAATAGAATACACACCACCACCTACTTACTATACCTACTCCACCTCCCTAAAAATTGTAATCCGGCTCAATAACTCTCCAGAAAAATATTCTTTTTTGTACTCTGGAGTTGTATGGAGTATACTCCTAGAAGTTTTTGGAGTGCACTAATGCGCTGGAAAATAATGAGAAGCTTTTCCCCCCTCCATCCACCTTTTTTTTTGCTATATCACTCCAAAAATAGCGCATAATTCAGCCCTCGTTAAGAGAAATGTTTTTTTTTTGCCGAGAATCCACAATAAACGTACCTTGCCTAAAAAATGCAGCTCGTTACCTTTCTGCCTTCTCTCAAAAACACATTTTTTATTGTTGTTGAAGGCACTGCCTGGAGAAAAAAAATATAATGCTGACATAAGTAGATTTACTTTTTTTTAAAGGTGTATCATCCACTTGAAATGTGAAAGTGATAACAAAGTGGGAGCACTAAACGTATCGCAGCTAAGCGTTTCCCTCGCTAAGCGAAAGGAAAATCCAGAAAAATATTTTTTTACTCTTCCAGCCTAAAATTTATGTCCCTGGAAAAAAATTATTTCCACAAATTTATTTAAGAGTGGAAAACGGGGATTATATATATTTTTTTCCAGACACAACTGGAAGAAGTTTGTAGTAGGTGGGAAGGCTTTAATAGCTTTTTTGTGTGTGCTTTCACATCAAGCCTTGTCAGCTCCCACACTAGTCACACAATAAAAAAACGGGAAAGTAAATAAAAATGACGGACGTCACCGAAAAAAGTATAAGCTTTACTCCTGTCATGGAGTGGAAGAACGAAATGAGAGGTGAACAATTGGAAAGAAATTGCTGTTGACTATAGACCGGAAAAAGAGGTAGACACCTTCCCAGAAAAATCATGAAATGTGTCGCACTTTTCACACAAAAAACAATTTTTTTATATTATATTTCCTCCCGTGATATTAGTTGCTGGGGGGAAAAGGGGAAAAAAGGGCACAAAAGTCTGTCGATTTTTACTGTGCAAGATAGAAAATGAGGTCTCATCAGAAAAAGGGAAAGGGCTTCTTGTCATCCACGTCATGTCGGATTACATAAAAGAATGAGCACCTTCTTTTTTTCTCCAGGGAAAAAAAGAGGATCTGAAGAAAAGTCCTACTTCCAGGGGAAAATGAGGAAGCACACACTCTCTTTACATTTTTTTCTGTATGGAGCTAACAACAGCAAAAAAAATAGTCGTTTTTTTCTCTGGAAAAGAGGATAAGTTTAGTGGCGCTATGTAAGATATGTACAAGCTTGGCGCCTTCGGACTGCTGAGTGGTGGCTGCGGGCCGCAGACTGCTGCGTAGATTTTATTTTATGCGGTGCTAAAATAAAACTTGGAGGCTCCAGAAGAAGAAAAAAAAGTTACTTTGTAGCGTGCCCATTCATTCTGGATTAGTGCCATAAAGAGGGAAAAGCTCCGCCGCACACCCAAACTAATAATCGGGTCGTGGTTGTTTGCCTATGCAAAAAATCCTTTTTTTCCCTACCACGCAAAAAAATATATATTTTTTGGGGAGGAAGCGGTGATCGTGAATGGGAGAATGGTGACGGTGAGGACAACAAGGTTTGACGTGTGGAGGAAAAAAAACTATATATATTTTTTTCCTCATCACCACTGGAGAAAAAAGTATATGTATAAATTGGGGTCGGGACGAACAAGCTTTTTCTGGAGAGAGAGGGAAGTTGACTGGAGAGAAAAAAAAGAAGTTATGATATATTTTATCTCCATTTTTTTGCAAGGAAAATGTGGAGTGGGCAATAGATAGCTAATGCACTGGATAATGTTATTTTCGCACAGGCAAACAAAAAGAAAAATTGTATGAGCGGCTGTGGCTCTTCTGAAAAGGGAGAGATTGGGAAGATGAGCTGGAGACCGGAAGGCTAGACTGGATACTATAGAATAGGAACATAAAAAATATATTTATGGAGTATGGCCGATGAGTGGAGAGTTGCTGGAAGAGCTCTTTTTAGCTCTCCAGTACTATCATCTCTCGGGATGTGACTTTCAAGAAAGGAAAAGGGGAAAAAATCTGGAAAAATGATAGCACAGCTTTTTCCAGCGCTTTTTAAATGAATATCCAAAAAAATGTTTTTTTGAAGAACCTTTAAATTTTTTTCTTTTCAGAGACTGACTGGAGAGAGACTGGAGAGAGCTGGACAAGTGTCCAGTAAAAAAATATGTAATAAAAATAAAAAATTGACTTTTTCCTAACCATTTTTACATTGGCACACTGCAAAAAATACTTTTTTTTCTGTTTGGCATCTAATGCTTACACATCTCGTGACGCCATAGATATCGTTTTTAGCCATTCTGGTCGAGTATCCATTTTTTGTGGATGTTTGCTCTGGCTTTTTGGAGTTGATGCTGGACTGGATGTAATTGAATGAAATGAATAAATGGGGCACGGCCACTTAATTAATTAGAGAGGAAAAGCGAAGAGCCACACAGCTCTATTCCAATTCCATCTGCGTATTTTTTTTAGTCCGGACATTACAGAGTCCATTTACAGGGATGAAGTTTGGCTGCAGCTTAAAAAAAGTTTTTTGCACTGAAAGCCAAAACCATCAGAGAGTAAGTTCAAACTGGATTTTACTATTTTCAGAGACAATACGGAGTCAGAAAGGATAATGGTCTCCATTCAATGTCCTCCTCTCCACCAATAGCAGTTACATAACAGACGGATAATATGGCGCTGTCTGAATGCCAATTAAAATCTGAGCTTATACAGCCCACAGAACAAAAACGAAAAAAGTCGTGACGGGACTTTTGTTATGCTAGGCAACAAAATTTTTTTTTGCTTTCTGGAATACCACAAACCTCACTTTTCCTTTTTTTCTCTCCAGCGACACGAATTCTATATTTTTTTATTTCCAGGGACTGCCACACACTGGAAAAGTATGACACACGAAATGTCCAAATCAACCCAGACATCGGGAAGCAGAGAAAAAAAACGGTTTTACGTGAGCACATCCCACATACCTTACTTCCCTCTTCTCTCTTCCTTTTTCTCCAGAGTTGAGCCACCAACCTATGGAAAACGGAAAAGGTTAGAGACGACACGTTGTGTTGGCGTACTACACAAAAAATGTCTTGTTCCGTTTGATGCGTGCGCTACAAATATTATATTTTTTTATGTTCCCAACCGTCGTCGTGCTCTCCAGTGCAGGCGGAATAAAAAAAAATAAGCTCGAGCGTGTAATTTCACTTCCTGGAGAAAATATTCCGGTGCTTAGAAAAACCTTTTCACTTTTTTTTTCCTGATGCGATCGACACGTGAAAAAAGTATTCTGATATTGATTGACTGCAATATAAATATTTTTTGGTGCTCGAAAAGAAAAAAAAAGTGTGACGAGACTAACCTCAATATCACACGCTTTCCCTCTTGACGTTGAATTTGGAGTGAATTTTTATCACCGATTTAGAATGGAAAACTCTCCTGGATAAAAATATTTTTTTACTGGATAAAAAAACTGGAATTGCACTTTAGTTTAAAAGAAGGACCACCACCGGCCAATTTAGTTTTTTTTGGAGAGAAGACCACTCTCCGGTACGAGAATGGGTTGAGGCGGCGCTGTAACTTGCAGGAGCAAGTCCAAGAAGGACACTGAGCCGTTGGGAGTGCGGCGCACGTGAATTTTATGATGCATAATGGGCCTTCTATATAGAAGCGAGGAATAAAAAAGAATATTTCGCACGCGAATTCTATGACACGAAAAGGGCCAGTGCAACAAAGCAACATGTGAGGGTATGCGAAAATACAAAAAAATGCTCTTTACGTATGAATTGCATGTGTGCGGCGGACACCAAAAATAAAGGCTTCTGATCGAGGAGATCTCTACACTCAAAATAAATGGCGAAAAGGCACATTGTGCAAAAAAAACTACAAATGCAGTAGATTTTATAAGAGGACATGCGAGCAGTGTGTTAAAGCTGCAGCCAGTTTTTTTTTCTCGCAAATTGGATTGCTTCTTTAATATTGATAGTGTTTGCAGAACACTGAGCTGAGTGTGAGAGGAGAAGTTTTTTTTTTTGGAAAATAAATTTTTTTGCAATGTAATTTTGTAGCCTTAAGAAGAGTGCGTTTTGGACAAGAAAAAGAAGGTGACTTATTGCGTCTTGTCAGAGCGAGAAGAGGAAAATTTATCCGGGCCGCTTAGCCATAAATTTTTCTTTTTATTCGACTTCTCGAGTTCTCCTCGATATGGAAAATTTTCTGCTTAAATGTAACCCATTATATAGTACTGTGTAAATGCTAAAAAAACTTATCCTCACTGAAAATGAAAGGAATGTGAAGGCCATACAAAAAAATTAATCATTTGCGGAAGGGATACTCAATTACAAAAGTGTCACTGTAGCGGTGATTATTGTTATACTGCTTAGCTCACTTGTTTTTCTAGGTTAATTAATTTAATTGCTTAATCCAAAATTTTAGTTGGCAATTCTTCTCATTTGGCGGATTTAGAAATGGGCTTAGATTTTAAATGTTAGCCGCTAAATTATTTAACGATGTAGTAATTAAAGCCAGTTTATATATGCGAGGATTAAAGATTTCGCAATTTGGATAGCTGATACAGTAAATAATGAATGGTAATAGCGGAGAGAACTTTTATGCGAATGGTATGCAAATTCTCTGGTAATCAGAGTGGCGCTTATTATTAGGGATTTAATTGGCTTTTTAATTTCTGCACGAAAACATAATAAAAAGCTCTGGATTTTGTTGCATGCTCCATTAATACGAGCTAAAAATTAAATCCGCGCAGTACTGGATACTAACAAGGGAAACCGTTTTCCTTATATTTGAAATTCGCAATTTGAAATAGCAAGTCTAGTACACTTTTGCACGTAGAATTTAACTGCACTCGCAGTTTTCTGCAAAACTAATGTTTACTAATTTTAATTTGCGATTTAATTACTGACGCCGCCTATCCTGTACATTAAATGCTTACGCAGGGATGAATACATTACGCGCATGGAAGGAGGAGAACGGCTGTACCTC
>JAHZND010003873.1:0-20849 GCA_027744115.1 Acrocyrtus sp. NNG-2020 | reverse complement strand
TAATCTGAGGCCACAGCACTACCCTTTCTTCTAATTGTCACTATGAAGCGTCCTCACAAAGTCAAAAAGCAGCGTTTTGCACGGGGCAAATTGAGCCAGTGGTGCTAGAAGTTAGACGAATCAAGGTTGCTTTTACTTAGCATATCTCTGCTTATCATGCACCTTTTATTAGCCATGAATTTTCGCGAAATGGACCTTTTGCACCGCTAAATGTGTACATTATGTACACGGATATAGTTACACTTTTGCTCTGTAACATGCACCATTAAGTTATTTGAGTACCTAGATGGACAACACACAGTGAAATTTGACTTGCATAATGTAGTGCATACATTATTATAATTATTATCAGAGAGATCATCATTTTCCCCCGCTCGCGCGTTCTCTCTCTCTCTCTCTCCCTCTGCTCTTTTCGTCTACTTTTTTTTCCAAGTGTCGCGTTTAATGGCCCATCTGACATTTTCAGTATAAAAAAGCAAGTCCTTTCTTGTACAAGCACTGCGGAGGACGTCTGACGGCTTAAGATATGCTCCTGGTGTAAATAAATAAAGGTGGCTCTCTCTCCCTCCTCAGTCTCCGTCTCTCATCTCATCGACCATCGCCAGTGTTCCACATCTTCTCCCTCTCCTCACAATTTATGCAGGGCATTATGATGATGATGAGCGCTACTCAATATCGAGTTACGCCCTTCTCTTATATGGAACTTTTCTCCGCTTCTTCATCACGCCAAAAGATCAAAACATGCTTTTTTAGACTTGTTCTTTCCTCTTCTCTTTTTACAATTCACAATTTACAATTATGACCATTTTTCTCTTTTCTGATTCCTTTAAAACATTTTATTATCCTCGAGTCAGTTCACTATCTCCACGAACCTACGTTGAAAATACTTAAATCTCTCCGTTTTTGCTGCGCAATTTTACTTCGAAAAACGAAGAGACAAGCGTTACAATTTGTAATGTAAGTAAGGCTTACCCTAGCTAAAGAAGTCCCGCATATGTAAGATTGCAACTATTTTCGCATTGAACTCATCAGTTAATAATAGCAAATCTGATTACTTGGCGAGTTTGTTTTTTTTGCCTTGAAATTTTATTTTCTTCTTTGGTGGCGTCCTCATATATTCATTCCCTTCTATTACACACGCACTCAAATTTAATCGAGTTTCGACAACTCCCTAAAGATATTAATTCAACTCATTTGTACATTTGTATGCAGTGCTCATTCCATTATTAACTCTAAAAACATGGGTTCTTCTTACCCTGCAAAAGCTGTAAAGCTCTCCTATGAGCATGCGACGATGTGTCTTGAAATGAGTTGCGAAAATTTTTTATCCACGATAAATTATAGCTGATGATGATGACGAGTACAGATTTGGAAAGAAGTTGACTGGTAAAATTCGTTCCACCCGTTATCTCCTTCTGTGAGGGGAAATCAAAAGGATAATTACGAGGTTTACGTGAGTTTATGCCGATCTCTTATATTGAGTCACTGCTTCAGTTCCAGTTAAAGTAGTATCTTTTCAGAATAATCTTAGCTGCTTCTAGCAGTTTTTCTTTGAATTGCCAATAGATCACGCATTGAAGAGAGCGGACTACATTTGGAAAAAATGATTGGCCTGCCTTGTCAAATCTCGTTTTTTCAAAATTGCAGTTGACAAAAGTTCTGGTGAGTGAAAGAACAGACGAGTAAAAGGTAACTCATTGTGGAGTGTGGTGAAGGTTGGCATAAGAAGGTGATGATGATGGGAATAATATGGCCGTGTTCTTCCCAGGTACATGTGATTTGTGATAAGTGATGATTATGTTAGGAATTTAGCTGTCTTTTTATGGGAATAATGGCTGACATGATATGATAGGGTGAGTGTTTCTTCTGTCAAAAGGAGTGAGGCTTTCTATGAAAAAATAAAATAAAATGACCTTAGCAAAGATACATTTACATAGCAGTGACAACACACCACAGTCCAATTTTATCAGGAGCATATAATGAATGATACCTGTGTACTTTTCCCGCAGCAACAGTTCTTCCAGTTATATGGACAAAGTTTTGGCTCTCTCCAGGAGAACAGTTAAAAAAGACTCTTTTAGAATGACATGAAAATTTGACAAAAACGTTTTTTCACAAGCTCCTCATTAAAGAGAGTATTTGTAAAGATGCCAAAAATAAAAATCGCTTGTTTACTTGCGTTAAATACAGCAGAAATAACAGTAAGGAGTCTGTAGCTCCTGTTCCGTTCCTGAAATGGGGATTTTGGCACGTGCATTTTCTCCTGGTTTTAAGAGAATTACATGAAGCATGAGCGCAAGAAGCTTTTGCTTTTCATTCAATGAACCCGAAATAGTTGGAATAATTTTTTTTATCATAAACTACACTACTATATATCTGCAACTGGTAGCCTCGTCACGAGGGCCATGAAGTGTAAAACTGCATCCATGCCGGAACAAATTTTTTGAAAGAAGATGCATGGAAAGTAGTGATTTCTAATTCAGCCAGTTTCTGTAAGTGGAAGTTACTTCCGGTAAGAGCAAGGAAAGTGAAGACGACAAACATAATTTAATTTTTTAAATAAAAAAATGTGTGTCGTGAAAAGGATATCTTTTGCTCTGAACACAACGGCGAGAAGATACATAATACCAAAAAAAAATTCTATTTCAATCTCTATAATGAATAGCCATGTTCTTGAGTTTTTGCCATTTTTCTCTGGAGGGAGATAGAGACGGTGGAGGAAATGCTCTCTAGCACTCTCTAATAAACCACTTTTAATACATATATGTCTGCAAAGCATGAGTTTGCGTAATACAATTTTGCTCTAACATTTTTAGCCCACGCAAATGTGAGAATGAACAGCGTGGAAGCTGTATTACCTACGCATACAAAAAGAAAAAAAATGTATTTTTGCTGTCAGGCCATGAAATTCTGTAGGGGTGAGCTAAAATGTTCCAAAGTAAATGTTTTGGTGTTTCTTTTCGAATTGCAATTTTCAACAGAGTCGGGAGTCGGGACACATTTCGCACCTCTCTCCAAGCAGACATTGTAAGTAGTAATCCTGAAGGCACGGGTAAGGAGAAGTGGCATGCCACTGAAAAAAAATATTTAGGAGGGAGCGCTAAAGTTAACAGCGACGAAGATAGGAAGTTGAAACTCAATACTCCGCATAACATAATAATGTAATATATAATGCAATCGAGCCTCTCTCTCTCTCTCTCCACTTTCAAAAATAGCTTCTATTTCTGTACTTTTCATTCCACTTTTTTTTTCTGCTGCACGTTACTGCTCAGTTTCAACTGTGGTGCAGCTGCCTACTCTTTATTATTTAAAGTCGGTTCAGAGAGTATTTTCGACTTGAGAAGTATTTTTTGGCAAAGTTTGCAAACACACGTCGATTCGGCACAATGAGGGAACTTTGTTTGCAGAGGGAGTGAGCAAAACTGTAAAGATGCTGAGGATTACTTTTGTACATTTTTAAGATCAGATTTTGAAAAGGAATGGGAGGAAAAAGAGTGTCTCCTTTTTAAAAATTCAGATCAGCATCCCCTTTTCCCTTTGCGGATATATGTCCACGAGAAACATGAAACAACGTATAAAAGTGCACAGAGCACAGAAATGGAATGAAAGAATTCAGCAATGGCAGCGCGAATCGCCTGCAAACAGTTTCGTTTCCTATATTACTTCAAAATCTCAAAGACAGTTTTTGGCTCCATGACGTCGTCCTTTCATACACTGCTGTATACCACTTAATTATGTCTATATTGGCACGCCGTCGTCCGACTAAACACGAAGCAGCAAGAAACCTTTTTTAAAACTTCTCCTTTTGGTCATTTCTTGTTTGCAGAAGGATTCCCCAAATCTGGAAATTCCAAACTATAAAAGTTGGGCTATCTCGCGAAAGTGGCAGAAATGGAATTATCTATCACATTCTGCTTTTTCACTTTTTTTCCCACTTTATTTTTGCAGGTGACAATTCTCACAGAATTACATTCGTAAGATTCTCCTCATGAGGTACCATTAGGACTTGAGGCTAATAGCTCATATCACCCCAGTTCTCATCACCTTTCCTAGAACCATTGTTGTTCTCGTTCTACCTGCAGGGAGTAAGTGTATGGCATGCAAATTATGAGGGAAAAAATCCTGTCAGCATTTTTACTTCCGCCTACGCAAGCGAGACTGACCACTTCAATTTGGTGGCTGTCGATATTACAAAAAGAGGAGTTTTGCGTAATAGACGCTCCATATCAACACAGAGTCCGTTGCTAAAAACTATTCCAATCATAACTTGAGAGAGCTCACAACATTTTTTTTACAAACTGTAAATACAACGGGGGAGTTTCACTTTTGGTAGGAGATTCTAAAAGAAATGAATAAAGTAGATGAGAAAACAATATGGGGTGAGATGTAAAGTCCATCACCATAAGAGAGAAGAGAAAAAAAAACTTATTGAGGTGGACCACACCCTTTCTGGAATTTAAGTCATTAGGAACACGAAGGAATGTTATTATTTTCTATGGGATTCTCCATCTACCGAGAATTAATTTACATTTTAAGTACCTTTACAGAAATAATGTTAGCGAAGAACTAAAATTTCAATTACATTTCACTGGAGGTCCAGCCCTCAACAGCGGAGCGGTAGTAACGGCGGTTCTATATATTCCTTTTGAATTTTTGGTCACCATCTTTCTCTGCGTAAATAAGACAAAGTAGTGATTGTGTACATTAAAATTGTTTACAAATGTTAATAGTAACTAATACAAATGCTAATACAATAACTAAAGACGGGATTGTGTCTGCCTTCACCTTAAAATTCCGAAATGCATGACAATCCTATCTAAAGAGGTTGTTTGAATTAAACTTGTACTTTCATGCCTACACGTGTAAAGTTGAAAAAGTTTTGTTGGAAAACCTTTGGCTTTCGCCTCTTTTAGCTTATATAGCTCTAAAGAGGAACGATTTTTATTGCAATTTTTGCCTTCGAATTTTGCTATTCAGAAAATGAAATTGTTAAAGTTTATTAGGATTTTGCGACGCAGTGCAACTTGCAGTTACAAGACAATGGCATTAGCAAAAGTGTTGGGCTAATGACGACATGTATCAGTTCACCTCATTGTTATTCATTGTTACCACAGCACAAGCAAAATTTAGGTTAGTTCAGTCTATCATTATCGTGAAGATGGAGTCCTCGGTGTGAAAATGGAGCCACTCCAGAATAAGTTGTGTGACGAAACAATTAACTCTCAGCAAATCATCATCTTTCACATTGCAAAAATTCCATATGAGGAATTTCAGTCTAAATTTAGTTCCAAGTGGAGTGTATGAGTGTGTGTGCGTTGTAGACGAATTGAGTGCTCAACTTGTTGAAGAGTCATCATCATTCTCCTCAAACTTACGTAGCGGGAGATAGGCAGCTCCATAAAGTTTTATATGTACTCATATTATGGAAAGTAAAAACCTTCATATCATATAATCGGCATATTACACATCTCCTTTAATTGTTCCATGACTAATCATCCTAATGTTGATTGAAAAGGGGGCCAACATAAAAATTTAGAAAATCGGGACAAAAATGGTTGGAAAAACAATATAGGAATTTATTTACAGAGATGGAAAACTGAGCAAAGAAAAAAAAGTCGCATAATCCTTTTTGAGGAGGAAATGGAGAAATGTTAGCAAGTTAATGGATATCCCTGGGATATGTTGGCCACTTGCATATACATAGGAGAGCACATGCGTTCAAAATAAAGTTTGAAAAATGCTTCTCTCTTGCAATAATGCTGCTCCTCCCTTTGCAGCTATATGATCAATGTTATGTGGAGCATACTTTTAAAAAGATTTGCATCCAAAAACAATTTCATCGCAAAGCAGATTGTCGTCAGAGAAAGAGAAGAGGAAGGAAACGAGGAAGAGGTTGTGATGTGATACGAGAGCGATCAAATTCGTTGTTTTACAAATGTGCTGTACAGTTGTCGGACTTCTTTTTGTGCCAGTCGAACGATAATATGCGCCCTCGTCGAATGGCAAGTGTGCTGTAAAATGGCTTGTGCTAAAAATTGCTCTCACTCTTTCCATCCGTCCTTCTTCTATAAGTTCCATCCAATTCTTTCCTAATTTAGACAAGTCTTTTTGGCAACTGCACCCGCTTTCAGCCTTTTCTCCCTCATAATGATTCCGCCTCGCTTTACACGATGAACTACATGGCGATAAGTTGGACGTTTTAGCACCAAACTTTAATTTTTTTTAAAACAAAATCCATCAGTCTTATAACTATGATTAACCAATGTCCATTTTCTAGTGAAAATTAAATTAATCATTCTACTTTCCTAGTTCAAAATAAAGAGCATTTAAAGTTCATTCCCCCTTCCTTGGCTCCCATTTCTCCGCTTTCCGTATTTTTACATTAAGGCATATGCGTGCACATAACTTTCCCATCTTCGTTTATTGATTCATTCCGTACAAGATGGAAATAACAAAAAAACGNTGGAAATGACAAAAAAACGGTAGCAAAAAAAGTGAAGAATACGGAAGAAGAATTGAACATGATTTTTTTTCCTCCACTCCTGCTCACACTCTTCATTCAAATTGAACAAAGACACTGCGAAAGGACTGTTATTGTGTTTCTATAAATATTACCTACCTACACAAAATCTCATTTTTGTTCCTTCTACTCCCAGCCTGCTTTCTTGCACTCCGGCTTTTCTTCTAAAGAACATGCTATTTTCATTCCGTATCCTTTTTGAGTAAGAAAGGCAGAGCAGATGCACCATCGCATCTTTTTCAAAGTTTGCAGGAGACCCAACAGGTTAAACAATACTCATCAGCACATGAGTGCCATAATCCACATGCTGTATACCCTGACATTCTCACCAACAGAAACGAAACACATTTGTGGGGTATTGTGAGAAAAGGTATAAGTTTCTGTTTATAGTTCAATTTTTTTTAATTTGTCGTAGAATTTATTATTATTATATTTCGAATTAGGTATATCTTACAAAAATGTCATAGCCATTTTAACAACGGTGCGGCGTTAACCATGATAAGGACAAAAATATAAAAGGCAGCAATCTTGATTTAAGCATGTTTGGTCTGCAGCGTCTAGATATCTCCTAGCACAATTTTCATTCTGTCTAGCCTCGAGTTCCAAATCTGCACGAAATGTATTTTTTCGCCATGTACAACGTTTGAATTGCAAAGGATAGAGTGTACGAGTGTACCGCACCTCCACCACCACTCCACGAGTGCGTTTCGAACACTCTTCCTCATTTTGTGTTAAGCGCCGCATGTGTGTGCATTTTGCTCATCTAGCAGTTTGCTTTTTTGCTACTCTTCTTTAGTCTACTTCGTTTCCTTCGTCACTTCTTGTAAATTTTTTTTCTCTCTCTGTTCAGATAATTTAGACCATTTTGCTTCCATTTATTCATCCTACGGCTCTCCTCCAAATTTTTCCAATTTTGGGGATGGAAAGGAAGGTGTGACCACAGTGCAAAGCGGACGCACGAGCTTTTTCATAATTTCTTTAAATATCAAGTTTGATAAAGATCATTCATCGCTGCCATTGCCTTATCGTGACCTTTTTGACTGCTTGGTGAACTGGAGAAGCTTAGCAAATAAAAACAAGTCTTCGTCTTTTCTGGCCTCTTAGGCAGTATTACTTAAAGCTGACCTTGTTGAATCTCTTCTTATCCAGCAGCAGGAGTCAGAAAGATAGGGGACTGTGATAAGCCAGTTCATTGGTTTCAGGAGGAGGACAGAAAAGGTTGTGAGTGTTTGAAGTGGTGTGATTGTTTTTGCTCGATTTTTTCGGCAGCAGCCGATGTACATCCATACGAGTTGAAGACTCATTCACCAAGTCACCAGCTGGTTCACCCAATAAGAGGAAGACCCAACTGAGCCGCGTCAAATGTTATCAGACTACACCCAAAAAGCATAAAATAAGGATTTTTGTCGTGAGGGCAACACGAATTTGTTCTCTATAACAGGTCCAGTCACAAAAATATGAAAAAACTGTTTTCTACGACGATTATATGAACGAGGACGAATGGAGAAATGGGAGACTGTGCAAAGTAAAACTATTATACCTAGTCTACTTCTTTATAAGCGAGTACATCATCCATATAATTAAATAATCTGTAAACTCACATGATTCATGAAAAAAGATGTTGACGATTATTGTTGCTGATGCTGTGGATGATAACTGATAAGGAGGTTCGTTCCATGAATCCAATGAAAAACAACAAACACCAGCTTCTCCAATCTTCCAAGTAACAAGTGAAGAAAAATAAATATCACACGAGATTTTGCACGAACCAATAGTAAAAGGGGATTCGTATAGAGATAACTGCGACGTTGCAAAAAGAAAGATATCTTTTGCATCTACGATTTATGAGCAAGCATCGCCATTGATAGTTTCTGCAACAGTTTTTCTGTTTGTGAAGAAAGCACCTAAAGAATATCTCGTACAACTTCCCTCCTAGATAATAAATATTTTTTTTGCAAAGAGAACTTCATTGTTAAGCTAAATGGGCCTTCCGTTGAGCAAAATTTTTCGCTACCCAAACTAGCAGAAGGAAACAACTTGGTTTTTGGGGTGTAAGAAACGATGGACCAAAACTGAAGTTGCCCTCCAAACCCATATGGATAGGGAAGCATGTACATCCCAAACTAAACTTATCAACTCAAAAGACAAGCCACAGGTATCGGACTTCCAGAAGCAGCCGCAGACGCAGCAACAGCCATCGCAGAGATGTAGGAAACGGCTCGTCGCATCGGCGTCATCCGGTGCAAGTGATGAGCGGAACCGTTTTCCTGCAACTGGAGGACATTCCCACGACAAAGTACTACGAAGTCATACTAGACGAGCAACGTCAGGTGTGACCTCTGGAGAAGGTCTGCCCCGGAAACTGCTCCGTTCCTCGGGCACAGGACCAAAGCAAAGCTCGTTCCCCTCTAAAGAAGAGAGTCACAGCCAAGATGAATACTGCGAATTGGTATCATCGCCAGAGGAAGGAGAAAGACGAAAACGCGGAGGAGGCACAGAATGGTCGGGAATGAGAGGCCTAAACGCCTCGTCCTCGTCATGTTCTCTGCCAACAAATGAGACAAACGAGCTCTGTGAGCAGGCAGGACTGGGAGGAACCACAACCACAAAAGCGACAACAACAAATGCAAGAGTTAGACGGACGTCAGCGGCAGCAACAGCAAGAACGAGGAGCAGGCGAGGAGAGTGCTCTTTCGCTGCATGTCCACTTGACGTGGCCACACAATCCACCACCAGCACCGCAACAATCACAGCGAACAGCAGTAACAATACCAGCGACAGTCCCCAAACGATGAACAGTGTTGTTGGTGATGGAGAGACGGGACGCAATCCAGAAGAATCATGCGATGAGCAAGAGATGTGCCAAGAGGATGACGCTTCGAGTGCTGGCCATGGCAGTTGCGAGCTACCTGCTCACTCCGCTACATCGTCTGCTTCACCAAAGCCTTTCTCCTCAAGTGGGATATCAGTGGGTGACCAGAGTGCCTGCAGGGTTCCTGTGAAAAAGGAACAGAATGAGGGGACGGAGAAAAACTCCCTTCAGTTTAAAACAGATAAGGGAACTGTGGAAGGGAAGTGTGGTGGGGGTGAGTGTTTAAGTGCCACTGGGCGCAAACTTATTTATAAAGCGGCCGTAGATAAGGCAGCTTGTGATGGAAAATTCATTCGGGGGAATGGAAACGAAAGCCTGGGAAATTCTCCGAGCCTCAAAATTCAGAAAAGTAATGATAAATGGAATGGTAAGTTTATGATATTTAGAGATATGGTGAGAATGAGTTGCAGAAGTTAAAGAGTTATCGGGGCTAATTGAAAACGCTTTTTTTTCTTAAACAAAAACTTTGAATCAGTGGAGAATAGGAGAAAAGACGAAGACGGAAGGGAGGAGAACCTGTTCACACAATCAGTATGCGGTAATGTTAGTATGCCTCTAGCAAAAGCGGCTGATGACGCTGGAAAGGATGGTGATAGGGGAGTGGGCTCACCAGCTCCTGCTTCATCCTCCAAGTTATCCACTCGAACTTTGAGAAAGGCTCAAGAAAGGTCCCATGGATGCCCTGGTGAAAGTGCTGGTGGGTCAGTGAACAGTGATAAGAGCCATTTTGTTACTGAAACGGCATCAAAAACCAGAGAAACCCGTAAAAAGTCTAGCGTACCAGCTCCAATGTTGCTCATGAACAATTTGCCCTATATGGGCGAGCTAACATTCGACACGAGGCCGAGGCGTGGACGAAAGCCCAAAAAAGCTGACATTTGCCATTTGATATCCAAAAATTATGGAATCCAGTTCCCAATGTCTTATGTTAACATGGGGGCAACGGCTGCCCCATCCCAATCTCAATCCCCTCAGACAGGAAGGGGCCAGTCCACAAAGTCCAACCATAGCAAACGAGCAAATAATGGGAATGGCAATAATAGCAGTGCTACTAATGCCGGTGCTCCGCCAATTTCTGGACCGACTGGAACTATTCCTGTCGCCAGGCCAGTGCCAGCATTCAGCAACAAAGACGTATCAATTGTTCCTATTATTCCGTCCACTTGGAGTCCACAGGGTGGACAGGTTTTAGATAGGAACACGCAATCTTGTGTACCCGTTAAGTCCCTTGTTAAACCTTTATCACTTGCACAGCAGCTAATGCTCCGTCCAAGCGTAATTCCAAACAGCTCTTCTCAACAAGCGATCTCAATGTTTCCTCTTCCAGTATCTTCATCCTCCTCCCATCGAAACATGGTAGCATCGCCGTACAAATCCGAAGATGATGAGGATGGCGAGGTCGATGAAGATTGTGCCACGGAGCGAATAAATAATTTCGACAAAGAGGAAGAAAGAGACAGTCAAGACGGTCCGTTAAACCTCTGCATGAGAGATAGCAGCAGGTACAAAGCAGCCAGCTTGCAACCACTTTCCCTTTGCACGGTGAAACAAGAAGCAGAGGAGAGGGCAGTGCTTGATGTGAGATGGAGAAAAGGCGGAGGCTCAGTAGCGAGAGGGGAACCTGCTCAATTTGAATATCCACCAGGAACAATTCAACAGGGTGCTAGTAAGAGAAATCTTACCGTCATCTTTCCAGAGGGGGAAGGACTTGTACGGAAAGGTAGCAAAAGTGCAAAGATGTGCGCGACTCAAGCCAGTAGTAATAGCAATAATAACATTTTTGCAAATGGTGAAAGTGCTAATAATCGTAGTAGTAGTGTAAGTAATCCAGTGGGTAATCTAGTCAGGGTTGACCCCATCCCGTCGTTATCACCTGCCTCATCAGTGTTCAAAGGAGAGCAGCGGGGCAGAGGGCTACAGTCTGCCACATTTCCTGTCTCCCATCATCACAGTGTTGACACTATCAGTGGGGTAACGGGGAAAGGCAATTCATATAGCCAGCTAGGTGGCTCCGTTCCTGGAAATAAGGGTGGGAAGCAATGTTCAAATCGGAAAAAGAAAGGTACGGTTTGTATTAATTTGTTCCAGAATAACTTCTGACACAGCGTACTAAACCGGTGTGTATAATAGAATTTTGGGGTATATTGTTTTGAAATAGAGCCAAATCCCCGAGGAGAAATCAGTATTTCTTCTTGTACCCCTGGGCAAATGGGAAATGCAAATACTAGCGCAACTTCCGGGGGACTTTCCTCTTTTGGAGGAACGCTTTTCGGACAGTCTACATCTGGAATTAACGACGGGGCGGAGGTATCCATCTGCAAGTTCAAGTTTACAGGTGGTGCAAAGCCCTGCCTTCAGGAAAAGAAAATGCTTTCGGTGGACTCTGGAGGAAATTTCCGATTCTACACAGATAAAGCAGCTGGTGGAGCAGCAGCCAAGGTTGGAAAAGGACAACAATTACCCTCTTCCTCCTCAGCAACAATTACCTCATACTCCAGTACAACGAATACATTTTCTGCTAGCCAACTGTCGCTGGATGGAACTGCAACAGATGACTACTTTTCCCTTCCCAAAAGTGCCAAGTCGATGTCAATGTGTATGCCCTTCGCAGGGAACAGTATGGGGACTGTCACATCAGGCAACACCAAAATTTCATCGCCAGTAAATATATTACCAGCTTCTACATCAGTATCCACTGGAATATCTCTTCCACTTCCGATATCGCCAGCAACGGAAGAACTTCAGCAACTGCACTTAAGTATGAATCATGGACACAACCATAATGCCAGTGTGAGGGTGTCACCCTATTTACCAGGAGAATACTCGTACAGCAGTAGTAACAGTTGCAGCAGCTCTGACAATAGCAATGAGAACATGATGCAAGAGGGGGGACGAATGGAAGTTTCTCCCGGAAAATCAGGATTCGGTGGCGCCCATGCCGGTTCCCATCAGCATCGTCACGGTACTGGTGGTAAGCTCAAAAGAAAGCGCAGAACGAGAAAAAGTTTGATGAGGGAGAAGCTGGAAAAAACGTTTAAAGAGAAGGGATTTCTCATTCAAACACAACAGTTGCAATCAGCGGAAGGTGCCACATACTGTAAATTCCGGCAACTGAGGAAGTTTACACGTTACCTATTTCGAAGCTGGAAAGACTACCTTCCGGATCACGTGAAGGAGATTAGTGATAAATCAAATAATGGGAATGAGAACGGAGGAGGAAATTTACCTGGCTGTTCACAAGCAGCAGCGCACAGACAATCGAATGCGGGTTTGTATACAATGAATATTTGACAATAATGATATATACCGATGTGTTTAAAAAATGATGTCGTTCGTTAATAATTTTCGGTAATTTTCGGACCATTTCAGATGAAAAGTCGTTAGGTGGATTAGCAAATGAAGATGAACCGGAAGCCCAAATCAATAATAATGATGAAGAAGACATGGATGACTCCGATGATGCTGACTGTTCCGACAAGGAGGAAAGCAAAAACGAGGATTTGATCTCCGAGAAAGCCTTGAACAAAGGGTCAAGTAGCAGTGACGATGAGAATACTAGAGAGGAACAGGCCGTGCTAATTGAAGCTAGTCGTGCGCAAGCACAGCAATCTCTATCCCATGTACCAAACTCATCTCCGTTGGTGCTGTGGCCAAATGATGTCAAAGGGAACGATCAAGACGACGAAGATGAGGAACTCCATATAGATCTTTAAATTTATGCCACAAGCACGAATCTCTGTATTTCAGATGTTTTAGGTAATTACAGAAATAAATAGACGTTGAATAATAGAATTTTAGTGTATGTTTACAGCTTCCGTTCATCGACATCCTATTAGTCCTATCATATAAATACATATCTACAGAAAGGTACACGACCTTAAAATTAATACATATTTAAATTTTAGTTATGTTTGTAGGAATAAACAGAAGCACTGTACTCTATGAGACATTTGCTATCAAAAATTGCTAAGAGAATAAACGGAATGTTGATTTCCATATCAAACGCGTACTGTACAAATTCAAATGTATAATTGTTGCGACAGCATTCGGTTTCTTTTCATATGATTCTGCATAAATGCGTAACAGCCATCTATCGTTTTTGTTGAGCATCAATTTTAGCATCACAAAGGGTTGGGAATTGTTCATGCGATTGAAGCACGGCAAATTTATACAGACCTGAAGGTGGATGTACCAAAGTGTAAATATCAAAGTCAGAGATTATGTGCCATAGGTGTTAAAGGAACTTATGAGTAAACTGCGTTTGAAAGCCCACATTTGTCACTACATTCCTGTCATTCCAAGCAAAAGAAATGTCAAAAAGTATCAGAGTTCTAAGCAAAACATTTTTCTATATTTGTTTCCAAACAAACTCAATAATTAATTACTTTGTAGCAAGCCTAAAGGCTTTCGGATTACCCAATTTATTATTATACGGATGTATATGGTAAGTATACTTTTATTGTGATTACTTTTTTCTTTGTTCTTTCAGACAGTAGGTTGAATACAAATATGTAATATATTTTTTTCAATCTGATAATTTAAGGTTAAAATTGGTACACGGGGTGAGTTGCAAAAACGTCTCTCTGGCTTCTCATATATATATCTTCCTTTTCTATCAGATGGAGATTCATTCCGGTTTTATACTTACATGATTATAATTTTAAAGTAGAGGTTATCTGTTTTACAGTGTTAAACTTATATACAGAAATGTAATGCTATGTAAATTGGTGTTTTTGAAATAATTCCACTCCCTCATCAACGAATCGACTTTACTTTCAAAAACATAAAACAGGCTACATGGTTTTTCGAAGTTTTTTCACAATTAACTGATAAATCTGCTTTTATGTCAATTTAAATCTGGATTGCTCTCTACGTACATTTAACTCACGAGGGAAATAATTTTAGACGTAATCCGGAGTGAGTAGTAGTTGGTACTTTTCGCTTAGTATGGTTGTAATCGCTTCTCGATTCCTTTTCAGATTTCATTTCAGGTTCGTAGTCTTTTTATTTTGATATTGGTGGACGGATTACACCTGAAACTCTTCCTCGTCAGCAGTGTTGTACTATGTATAGGAATTTTCAAAATTTCCTGACAAAAATCAATAATCTCTTAAACCTGACTAAAGGTATAACATAATTGCAACTGATAAGACAAAAAGCGCGCCAGTATTTCATAAGAAAGGTAATTTCACAAAATCAAAAATAGGCGCCAAATAATTCCAAAAAATAGTTTTACAAAATTATAAAAAAGTAATGAATTAACTCACAACACAGGCAACCCCTCTTGGTACCTTTAACATATTAACGAATAAATTCAATTTATCTTATTAGCCTTTCCCTAAACTTTGTTTGTATTAATGAGAGAACATTTTACATACGCATTGTGAGAAAAAATACTACAAATACTCAGACTTCTTTCATATCTTCGTTTTAAAGTACATCTACATTTGATGCTAATTAAGATTTAAGAAGAACACACTAAAATACAGATACAAAATGAGGACGTCAAAATTGTCACCTCAAAAACTCATAATTCCGTTTGTCAATTTTCAAGAAGCTCGTATTTGACCGTTCTCATTAAAATTTCTGTGTATCCCTTATTAGTAAGTAATAATTAATTTAACCCTTACACGTACATAGTATATCAGTCTGTATACATATAATATAATTATTTATAAATTATTATGAGTTAACAAAAACAATAAATTAAAATGTCTCAAAAAGCAATCTTACCAAATATTGAATTAAATAGGTTCATATATTAATACAATATGCATGCCTTTGCCTATATGTTATTTAATACAATTCAACAGATTAACAATAAACATTTGTGAAGTATCAAAAAATTTAACAAGGAATTTTCAAGTTGTTTATGTTTGCTACCAATACAATTTACAATTAGTAACAAATACAGCATCCACATGAAAAACCTTACTTGTCTCTATTCTTTAATTACCGGATTATTTCTCTCCAACATATTATGGATGTTGCAAACGAGATCACAAAAAATTCTTTCAAGGTTATTATTGACAAAAATAGACGCCGGGTCAATTAGGTCAGGCCAACTACTAATACAAGATAGAATCAACAGCAAAAAACCTGGTTTTGTACCTAATCTGGTGCAGCACAACAGCAGAGGCAAAAGGAAGGAAGCAATTATAGGTTCGAAAGGTATCTAAAATATAATGGATGGGAGGAACTTACGTCGGGGAAGGTTGGAATGGTCACCATCGCATTCCGATGGCGGAAGCAGAAATTGTGTGCGGTAATTTTTTGACTAAGAGACCTTTTCATCAAAACTTCACCAAAATTTGCATTTTCACCAAAAATATTTTTTACAAATGCCAGATTTTAAAAAAAGAAAATGTCATATCAGTTCCAACTTTGTCCGTATAAGTATTAAAAATGAGTTCTGCTAAGAGTGTATTTAGTGAGACATTTGGGGGGAAAGGCTAAAATTTCAAAACACCAGGTAGAGCTCCAGGGCATATTGCAAAGACTTCCCAATTACTCATGTTATAAAATCTGTTAGGCACAGAATTAGTGGGGAAGTGCGAATAAAAAGTTCTGAAGGGTCACATGAAGTTGTACATTCTATTAATTGTTTTAGTAAAAACAATATAACTAATAAATACTTGCACAATTGTTGCAAATGTGTATTTTGTGAAGTTTTTTTTAATGAAATTTACGAACAAGATTTAAGATTTTAATGAAATTGTTTTTGATGAAATGGTAGTTTAATCAACAAAAATTAAGTGAAAATACCGGTAACCAGCAGAAATTGAAAGCTATCGAGGTATACTTGGCAGTAGAGTAGAAATTTAAACATTACAAGCTTGAGTAATACTTCTGATGGATCCAAGTTGTTATCACCCACTCCATTAGTTTCTTTATTAGGAAACAACATCTGGCCTACAAAACAAATTTAAGCAAAAGCTGTTTTAGTTTGTATTCTCAAAACAATGAATCATGCGCAAACAATCTACCTTCCTCTTTCTGTGGCCTGTAACTATAAACAATTCTTTCAAACAAATTCTGTTACTTATTGCATCGATGACAATACCAAGAAGCCAAAGCAACGTCAGGAGAAACAAGGCGAAAAAAATAATTGACATACATATGTGTGAAACTTGGAAATTTGTAAGCGTCTTTTCTGTGAGTATAAATTCCTTACTGATAAATACTACGATGGGCTGTGTTCCAGCGAAAAAACTCGATCAATTATTGCATTTTCACCAATTTTCAACCTCAGTCGCTTTGTTCTACTACTAAAAATACTATTACTACCTGGCACCCCCACACCAATCTGACATGGACCGTGACATCCTTCTTTAGAATATTTACTGGGGTTTCTCTCTGCGTCTAGTTCATCGTCAACTTCAATCACGTCGACTTCTTTCTCCCCTTTGCCAATTTCTACTGCTTCTACCTCACGCTCTTCTTCTTCTTCGGGTTCACTTTGCTGTTTTGTAGCCTTTTTATGCTTACGTTTTCTCTTTTTGCTTCTCTTTTTAGGGACGTATCGAGTTCCGCTACTCAAACGCTCCCCATCAATACCCGCATACGAAGATTGTGTTTCTGTAGTTCTCGGACTGCAAAGTGGTGTGGTCCCGTGGAACTCTGTTATTTCATATAAGGGCACACTCCCATAGTTCCCGTCCCTCAGCGCTTCGTCCGACGGACCGTCATCTCTAGTGTCTGGATTATTCACGATGTCTGGACAAACTGACGTCCCGGAGGTGACACACATTGCGTCACCAGCTAACGTTGGTAGGCGATCCTGTGGAATATCCTTCGACGCTGAATCAAAAACTTCGTCAAACATCGATTTCTTCATGCGAATGGTCATTCGAAGCGGTGGTTTAGGAATGGTGGTGTTAAGGGTGCTGCTGCTGCTACTGCTACTTGCTTCACTATGCCTTCTGGACCCACTACTGGAAGCCATATCGAATGACGTAGTACTGGAAGACTTTCTACTACTTTGAATTACGGCAGTGTTTATTGGCTCTTGAACACATGAGGATGAACCGGGCAATGATGCGGGTACGCCAAACGAACAGCTGGAACTACTTCCTTGTGGCTCCTTTAGTACTCGGGAACTCCTTAGTTTTATACCAGTTGCAGGTGAACTACTACCTTGTTCACTACTAAATGAGCGGCGAGTACTACTGCTGCTGCTCACAGTACTACCTCCACAGTCCACTCCTGAATCGCTTTGGTTCGAACTAGTACTGGAGTTCGACACAGAGTCATCAGATGACAACAGAAGGCCATGCATGGGGTTTCTTAGACGGACATTTCTTGTAGACTTTGTACTAGTTGAACGCGTCACCGGATGAGTTCCGCGTTCTGGAACGCCTACATCAGGAACTGTCCCGATAGATGCTCCTCGACGTCTTCGTCCGGAAATAGCTAGAGAAGTAATATTAGGAGGATTTCCGACTTTAGTTAATTGCTGCTGTGTTTGAATGGTTTTGCCTTCGTCAGATTTGTCTGCAGGCTTCTTAGCTTGATCTTATCGTTTCTAGCCCTGTGGATATAATTCAAACTTTACTCCAGACAGCAAAAAATCAAATAGCAAATATAATACTAGACCATACTATTGATATATTTTAACCTACCATCGACGAGTAGCGCTAATTTTTGCTCCTTTCATTCCTTCAAGGGAATATCGGTAACATGGTTCAATTTTAAATCCAGATTTTGTATCAAATATTCTCAAATACACGAATATCTAATATAAAATTTATTGCGTTAAAATTCATAAAATTCAAAAATTAACTAAAAGTTCTTTTACGCACATATACACATCCTTACATGTTCTTTTAAAGACTCCTGCTCCTCCTTTGATCTCACAACCAGCTTTCCATCCAGGTATTTCTTCAACCACCCCCCAGATTTAAAATCGTTGTAAGCTTTCTCATAATCTTGATGCTTAATGAACCGGTCAACAATTCCTTTGAGCTGTGCCGCCCTGGTACTTTTAGTGAACGGCGGCTGAAAACTAAAACCCCCAAAATGATTAAACATTAAACTACTTCCAGACAACTTCAAACAAACCATAATAACTCAATCAAAAAAAACACTACTGTTAAGTAAGTTGGCTTACTATGCTTACCTGATATCCATTTTATGGGACGTGAATCCCAAGTAGGGATCTAAAACAAGGGCCGATGCGGTGTCATCATAATCTGATAGTTGCAATGGGGTCATGCCGCTTGTACATTTAGCCTGATGAGTGAGATTAGTTTTGTCCTTATTGTTCCCATTTCCATTACTTTCTTTAGTAGAAGTCGCTGAATGAGCTGCGCAAGAACTCTCTGAACTAGTAACAGTGCTTGTTACAGCCACCACTCCGCTGGGACTGTTGGCGGTACTGCTTCCACTGCTACCCATTATTTCACTACAGTGCGAGCTTACTATTTCGTTTAATTTGGTACTTTTAGGTTCATAACTTTCACTAGTGCTACCACCATTATTCGTTTCCTGCCTTGACTGCTGTGACTGAGACGCTGTTGATGATGCAGGCTGCTGTTGCATACTCTGCATTTTTCGGGACCTTTCATGTAGGCCAGCAGTAGATGCAGTCATTGCAGCATTTACAATCAGCTATCGTCCATGAGGGAATTTTAATTAAGCTCAATTTCTGTATATTCATTCAACAACACAAGGCATTTAGTCTTCAATGAACAAAATTATTATTCGGCTCACTGTATCTCCAGATCCGGTCTTTGGAAGACACACAAAAATTGCGTTCACCCTACCAACAAATAACAAAATGAAGGAACAAATCAATAATCAAGAGAGCAAACGCCAAAGACTGATCTATCACGCATATAAAATAGTATCGTGGGTATTTAGAAGATTCAGGTTTCTCACCATTTGAAATTAACCCTGTCACCGTCACCCGTGTACAAATTTCTTCAAAAGCGTGATACTGGACGCTGGACGGATTTTTGAGAACGCCAAATCACCCAGCTCCAAGTAAACTCCTATTTAATAATAACCCGCACACTTTTGTTTCCCCCGAAGCATTTACTTTACTCGTGCCACCACAACTCAGGAAGGAATCTCACAAATTTTAACAAATTATATAAAGTTACTAACTCTAAATTACTTCTAACTACATACCTACACCTACAAAAATGATTTCCTACAGAGTCCAAACGGGCCTTAATTTAGCTAGTTAAATCTTCCTTAGCTCTAAATTTATATCCTGCCTCCTGATTCACTCAGTCTTGCAACTCTTCTCATTCCCTAGTAAGGATCAGCGACAAATTTCATTACACTTCTTAGCCATGCTTATCATCATGACGACGGGAACGACAAGCGAGCAGGTAGCAGGTCCTTTTTTACTCCTTCTAGTTCCCCTTTGCACAACACAGTTATCATTGTTTTCACTTCTCCTTTTCCTACATTGCCATGGCCAGTGTGAGCTCCTCGTAGCAAAAGCAGATCGAGGATCAGGATTTGCAGAGTCGTCGGAAAATCACAACTAAAAAGAATACAGCGAAGAGAAGATGAGAATGAGATGATCTTATTTTTTCACTGCTGCCACTTACTTCTTTTTGTCTGAACTGAAGAGATGATCAGATATAATAATTTTTTTTAATGATGTTCTCTTGCCTGAGAGTGTGATTGTGAGTATGCTGTTAATGTTGATATATTGAGTAGATGAGTTGAAGTTGAAATGCAGTTTTGTTATTATTTTTTTTTGTTTCAGAGTTGAGTCGTCTACAACAGGAGGAGGAAAGACAAGGGAAGAAGAGAGCTTTTTCCTCCTCTTTTGCGATCAGCAAAACTCCTTCCTTCTCACTTTGTTTTACTTTATCCCTTTTTACTTTACCTGCACTGACTGACTGACTGACTGAACTCTACTTTGGACTGTACCACTCTTAGCCCAGTTCGGATACTGCTCCGCTTCTCCTCCTCAAGACATGGCGAGGATTCGAGATGGCTGGTTTCATGGGATTCAAAATGCACTGCGAGCAAGCCTCATCCTACAAAATCTAACCGACAGTTCTTTTCCGGTTGTCAGAGGGAATACATGAAAGTGGTAATGGAGAAGGGTAAAGCGAGCAAATTAAGCTCCTCAACACACCGAACAGAGTTGTACGGCTAGGATAGGAAATGTGCTATGCAGAGTAGAAATGACCAAACCAAGCTGAGCTTACTTACATGTAAATGTACTTATGTAGCTGTGTGAAATCGGAAACTGCTTAGCATTGAAATTGAAATAAAATGTGTGTGTAGGATTGACATTTAATAATGTTTGTTAGCTGAGTTTTGTATAATGGGAGCAGTACTGTGAAAGAGTCTGTCTGTGTGAAGAAATGTGAGTGGTAGGATGTCATAGATACAGTCAATCGAGAAGGAAGAAAGCATTGATGGGATTAGGATGAAAAAGGATTGAAAAAGGGTTAGAGAGGATGTGTGGTGTGGCGTTGCATAAGCTGG
>JAHZND010003872.1:0-11438 GCA_027744115.1 Acrocyrtus sp. NNG-2020 | reverse complement strand
GCAATTTAATAAAAAATGAAGGTCTTTAAATGCACCACATTCTTAAAGACTGCAGTCTAAAATAAGAGCAGTGCAGGGTCAGGACATATTATTGCTCATAAGGAAAAGGCAAGTAATTTTATTCCCGAAATAGAACAGCCAGTCCCATTTTAGAACGGCCTTGGGTTGAGGTCTATAGCAAAATAGGAAGAAGGATCGGATGACGTACAGAGACTCAAACTAAATATGGATTGGGTTTGTTTACATTACCCAATCCATAGAGTAGTAAGTAGAGTGTCCTCCCTTCTCATTTCCTCTTCCTTTCCATTTCTCACGTAAAGAATTTATCTGGACTTTTGGGTTGCGACGTAAGTATAAATACCAGGGTGAATCGCTGGGTAGTCATCATAAATCTTCCGAGTACTTCAGTCATATCTCAGCAGAAGAAAACAATTTTCTTATAATCAGACCAAGTCAGTCAGGAAAGATGAAATCTGTAAGTTTTCTGCTAACTTTGCTCACAAATTTATTACCTCAAAATTTTCGTTAATACGTCAATTTAATAGGATTTTAATAAAGTTTTTTTCTTGTTTTGTTTGCAGTTTGCTGTCGTAGCATTTTGTGCCGCTGCTGTAGCTGCGGGTGGATACGGCTCTTCCTACGGAGGGTCGCAGAATACGGGGAACAGTGGGTATGGAGGAGGATATGGAGGCACTCAGAGTGCTGGAGGTAGCAGTGGGGATGGAGGGGGATATGGTGGCGGCCAGGATTCCGGAAGCAGCAGTTGATACGGAGGTTCCCAAAACGTAGGGGACGGTGGTTATGTATGGAGGAGGATACGGACGCTCTCAGGATAGCGGAAGCAGCAGCGGGTATGGAAGTTCTCAAACAGGAAGTAGCAGTGGTTGGGGAAGTGGCTCACAGTCGCAGTCCTACATTCCCATCACGAGCTTTAACAACGACATCCGCGGGTCAGAATCCAACAGTCACAGGTACAAGTCGCCATTAAAATACCGTCAACGTTCAAATCTCATTTTTGTCACATAACTTAACCTTTCCGTTTTTGTCTTCAGTTACGAAACCGGAAATGGAATCTCAGTCGCCGAAAGCACAAACTACGCTCGTGGACGTTCCTCTACCTACGACGCCGGAAACGGCCAAATGGTTCAGTCCGACGGTGCTCTAGTCAAGGAAGGACGCTACTCCTACACTTCCCCGGAAGGCCATCGCATCTCAACCGGATGGAGGGCCGATGAGGGAGGTTTCCGTGCCAGCGGAGATCACTTGCCACGCTCAGTGGAGATGCCCGCTGATCACGCCGAAGCCCACAGACAAGCCAACGCTCAAGTCTTTGGATAAATTTCCAACTCANAGATGCCCGCTGATCACGCCGAAGCCCACAGACAAGCCAACGCTCAAGTCTTTGGATAAATTTCCAACTCACTTCTGCAGATATAAATTTATTTACCTAAGTCATTTGGCATATAAGCCAATTTGTGCTCTTAATCGATATTTTCATTTTTGCAAAGAAATATTTTGCCGCAAAATTTTAAACAATAAATGCATTTTTGCATTAAAAATTAATTCCCGCAAGTTTTATCCTAGCATAGCATGAAACGATGGTAATCAATTCTCCTGAATTTTCATGAAGCATCCGAAATGCCACCTCAGCAGTTTACAGAAGCTAATTTATCGCCGTGGGAATAATTCTCACAGTAATCCTATAACAATCTTATTTACTTAAATTAGTTTGTTAACATCTACCAGTCAAAAGTTTATTACCATAACCAGAACCAGTGGTACAGAATACTCAGAACAAATTACATATTCTTACACCAAAAATATTACAAGCTCAAGCAGATATATAAGTTTGTCCAGGTGCTTGATAGCTCCAGCAGAGTATTGGTATTTTTCTACTGTCCGTTTTTGGCACAAATGTTCCTCCAAACTCGGGCAGAAGCTGACTTCTAGCAGCAAAGTTCAGCAGAGCCTTCTTCCAAATCTGCTTGTTGAGCCCGTACACCTTCAGCGACTTCCTAGTGACGGGATGCATCAGAGGGCGAATTCCAGAGAGAATCGCTTCCGATGTGACTGCGATGACTTCCGACTGGAGGTTCCATCCTATGCTTCCGTTTAGAACTAAAATAAATTCGTAAAATTCATTTTTAACGAAAACCATTGGCTAAAAAATTAGTTAAGTTACAATTACTTGACTCCCCATTCTTAGCGTGAGTTCCATTGTAGTAAGGAGACTTTTCCTGAAGATCACTCCAGTCCTCGTCCATGATTTTGTCGACCTTCTGCTTTTTTCTCCATTGCAGACTGTTCAAAAATTATAATATTCCTTAGAGGGTAAAACTTGTAAAATAATTATTAATGGACAATGAAATTTTTTCTGCCAGGTAGCGGTTACATTTCGGCACATTCTCTCCGCCCGGTCAACATTGAAGTCTACTTCTGAAAATAAATTAATTAATTACACTTTCAAATTTGTTTTTTGACAACTTGACCAAAAATTCTATTGAGGTATGAATAAGCTAAACATCTGAGAAATCTTATTAAATGAACATCCTGATTCATGTACTCATGAGGTTTAGCAATTTTGCGGAGAACTCTCTCCTTACGCTAACAAACCATACCAATACAGATCGGATCTTTCACCCAAAAATTTGAAACTGGAAATCAGGAATGTGAAATCCTTCACTGACATTAGTTCCAATTTTTTGATGCACTTGCCATATCCAGTAATCTATTCTTGGGGAGCACTTTTAAAAATTCATCCACGGACTCACGGAGAAGGATTATAACAAAACAAGCAATGCTTGTGCTATTTTGCAATAAGATAAAAATGATTGGAGTCGTCATCATTATAGTGTATGTGTCGGGGTAATTAAAGAATTTCATGTTTTCTAAGCTTAGCTGTTGCAATATTGCTCTTTTTATTTTCAGTAAACGAATCAAATTCATACTGTTTCATAAAGGAAATATAGCAGAGGAAAAGAATTCTCTGATAGCACAAAATTTATGCTCGCTAATTCAAAAATTTACGAAGGTGTGCAAGTTGTATCAAATGTAGCCGGAAAAATCGGTAAGGGAGGAGGAGGTTGAGTTGTCACATTAAAATTGGGGCAGAGATTTTTCAATATTGTGCTATTTTTGAAAACGATGGTCCCTTAGGACCTCTCACCGCAAGTTTCAAACCCGTCAAATTCCAAATAGCAGAGCAATGACTGGCGCGAGTTGTTATGTCCGAATTTTCGGAAAATATGACTTGCTTGGCTTTACTAAAAACAGCATTGCTCCCTAAAACTGAACTTATAAATGCCTACCTTCGGATATGTAGTAAGTTTGAAGGTCGCACTAACGCCTCTTGCCATTGACTTCCTGAAATACTTAGTTGTGCTTCGTACAAAAGTTAAATTCTGACTGTAATTGATAAACAAATGGGCATTTCCTTTAAAACTTAGCTTATTACTTAGTACAATTGAGAGCCCCCTCTCCTTCATGTCACCAAGCCGTCACCACTGGAGCAGAGCCCCTTTCCCTCAATATCATAAAGGTGTCATATGGTCATTAGTGGTAGGATTAAAAGTCTGCCTTTAAATATGGTTTACTTTTAGGGTCGGGCCGCTGCTTTCGCTGGCAGAGCGCAGTGCTTTAGTTTGATTGCAGCTGATTGCACTAGAATGCGTATATTTCTTATGCAATCGAGCGAGTCTCTCTTTGCTCTCTGCTCCAGCGTGGGAATATTATGCTGTGTGAAATTGTTGTTATTGTTGGGTTGTTGAAGCCTGTCCTTGAAAAACTTTAATTTTTTGCTGGTCAAAGTGGGTAAAACTATAGACATAGTAAGATCATCGTGAAGGCAAGTTAAATTTTAAAATTATAGGAAAGTGTTATTGAAGTGAAATATGTTTTTGATGTGGTAGAGCAGGTTGACGGGTGTAGAAACAAAACAGCAGACATCAAAAATAAATAATTAACTTCTTGATTGTTACAGGTGCTTTCAAAACTGGATTTGCTGCGTTCCGGTGTCATACTTTTAGGGAAAAGACGAGGTGTAATACGTCTATGTGAGGAGGTGGAGAAGCTGAATTAACTAATTAACTATCCGGTAAAATTTTAATTTCTAAATTTATACTTATGTTATATAATGTACGTCTTCTTTGCTTCTCCGTTTTATTAAACAGTTCCATAATTTAAAAATAATTGGTTAACAGTTTAGGACCCCTACTCAGCTAAAGGACTTTTATATCAGCTGTATTTGCTGGATCTAAGCTCGTGGTGCAAAACTAATTTACGAGTGTGCTCTAAGTGCGCATGACTTTAAATTGTTGCTATATTAATTGTGAAAGAGTAACTAGTGCAAATCATGAATACTGAAATTTAACAAGTTGATTTTTTCCGTGCTTTAGGGAACATTTAATTAATTCAAGGATTGACGGAAGGAAGTGGACTTCAGAGTTATACTGCTGCGGCTTGGGTAATATTAAAATTACTTTTTTGGGAAATTTATTTCACTTTCATTGCTGTTGACTTAGTTGGTGGTGAAAATTGGCCAGTTAAAGTAAATTAATTTTGCTGAATAAACTAAGAGGAGATTCTTTGTTTTAGGGTTGAGGTTACGGAAACGCAAAGTACAATCATTATCCTCCTTTAACTATTTTTCAATTTCGGTAAGGAGGTGGCAGTGTCTTCTTCGACTTCAATCAAAAGTAGGGAGATCTGTAGCAACCGCTCAAGTGTAAACCAAAATTTTAATTTTTAAATTTTATTTATTTGTAAGCTGTGTTGTATTGCCTACGAACGCTTATTCGTGTCCGTTTATATGTCAAATAAATTTTGAAATTTCTTTTTATGATTTCAGGGGGATTACGAAAGTTTGGTGGCGCTTTTGGTGACTCAGTTACTATTTGAGATTAGGGGGTTTTCACTGGGTAAGAGATACTACTAAAACAAATGTAAATTGATTGTTTTTATTGCGTATAAACTGTAATTATTGAATAATAAGGAATGGAGTTAGAGAGTAGTTCAGTGTAAATCATACTAATTTCAAATATTTTAGAAGTACTTTATACTTTCACTGGGTATTACGAGTGACATAAATGGAACTATTTTCTGTTTTTTATAGATAATAATGGCGGCCGTGGACTTACATCAAGCTTTGGTTAATCCGGTAGAACTCAGAAGAATCTTAGTAGAGGGAGGACATAACCTCGAGCAGCTTGATGAAAATGGATTCACTCCACTGATGAATTGCATTCTGCAAGCAAATATAAATTCCTTTTATGAACTTTTGATTCATGGAGCCTCACCAAATGCAATCCATCAAGACACAGGCGATACTCCCCTACATATGGCTGTTCGAATGGGAAATATACATATAGTAAAAGCTTTAGTGGTTTACGGTGCTGATTTGGATGCAGAGAACCTGAATGAGGAGACTGCCCGTCATCAATTAAGCAGAAATATTAATGCTAGAGAAGAGATTAATCGAATTTTAGAGGAGGTTGGTGCTCGAAGATGCACAATGGATCAGGAAGGATGTTGGGCGCTTTGCCGAAATCAACCTGTTGCTCCACAGATTCCAAACGATGTAGACGTAGTGACCCAGGCATTACAAAATTTAGGCGAGTTGATTAGGCAAGGTCAGGACGACACTCATGGAGGGTTGCTTTTATGTTTCGACGGAGGTGGGATTCGAGGCCTCATTATGATACAATTACTTCTACGCATCGAAAAAAATCTGATAGACATGACGGATAACGCCACAACCCGCCTAGTTAATTATGTTACGTTTTTCGCTGGCACCTCAACGGGTGCAATTCTCGCATTGGCGTTAGCTAAAGAGAGGAATATTTCGGAAATCCGAAATTTATATTTCAAGCTTAAGGACAACATTTTTGAGGGGTCTAAACCCTACCCAATTACAAGATTGGAGGCATTTCTGAGAGCTCAGTTTGGGGACGATACGATGAACAGTATTGACGAGAAAAAGTAATTTTTAAACCTTTGGTCTGGTGCTGCATTCGCGTCGTTTTTTATTACTTAATTGCTTTATTTAACTTGATTTACAGAGTAATGATCATGGTGACTCAAATTGAAAACACCACTCCTGAGTTAAGGATCTTCCGAAGTTATGCTTCGCCAGAAAATTTGCTTGGACAGGAAGTTCCTCCGGAGCTGGACCCGGCACGCGTTCCAATATATCAGGCGGCTGTATTCAGTGCATCTGCACCGTACTATTTTAGAATCGGAAATCAAAAATTCCTGGATGGGGGGTTGGTGTATAATAACCCAACCGTAGCTGCGTTGACAGAATTAAGTCGCCTCAAGGCGGCACAGGTTCAATTAGGCGATGTACCGGTAAACACCAAGGTAAGCTTTATTTTTTCAAAGTGTAGGATAATCTTTAATTTTGTTTTGTTCTTGGCTAATTACTTTGTTTCCCACAATAGAAACCTGGAATGGTATTATCCCTAGGGAATGGAATATCGCCAGCCGATCCTGCATCCGCACTTGCGTTTGACCTGCACGTGCCCAGTTCGACAATGAGTGCGGTGAATATGATTGCAGCTCTGCCAACAAATATACCAAGTATCCTCAGCTCTATCAAAAATGAGTTGACGAACGCAAATGCGGACGTAGTTTTGGAAGCTCAGACTCAGTGTAATGTGAGAGGAATTAAGTACTTTCGCTTAACACCAACATTGTCGCAAGGCTTCGGACTTACTGAAAAGGAAAATACCAATTTATTTGATATGCTTTATGAAACGGAAGTTTATCTGTATCGGAAAAGGAATGAAATTAATGATATCTGTCAGGCTATTATTGCTAATGGCATCCACGTCGCAGAAAGAAATTAAAGTAAAGAGAATTATTATTGTAATAGTATAAAAAGAAGTTATGTTAATTTAAAATGATTTTTATAAAATTTGGTTGTTTACATTATTCCAATTTTTTAAATTTTAAGTTACTGCTATTAAAGATTAGCATTTTTGTGAAAGTCAGGCTTTACTACCCAAGATTCATTTAAAAAAGCCTCGATATTAAGTAAAAAGCTAAAGTATCCGTAACTAAACTAAACTTGTAAAGCTCGGAGAGTTGCTCTTTGCTGTTGCCGTTGCTGAGTTTGAATTGCTTTTATCTTCCCTCAATCTTAAATAATGTTACCAATATATGAAAATTACCTCGAATTAACAGAGTAGGAAGAGTGGAAGAAGATCATTTGTCTCGTCTGCATGTAAAAATTTAGTTTTGAAAGCTTCATTTAAAAAATTACCAGCTTGGATTGGTAACAAGAACAAGTGAAGCAATTTATTAAAGAGTAATTTTGTAGTGTAGCGCATTGTTGGGAGTTGTTTGGTAAATAAATTTATTGCTCTATGACTTAATTATTTTTGCCTAAAATTAAACACAGTTTTAAATCAATTTCAGGGTTGATTCGAGTTAAATTAAAAATTACTTGTATAAATAAAAAATAAATTTAATCAATCACTTAAGTACGTGTCGTATATTATAAGTAAGCAAATCTAGACGTGTATTTACAGAAAGAGAAAGGACAATACTATTTTAATTGCGTTAATGAAAATGCTGGGTGGAAGGATCTCGGCTGCGATCTAAAATAAGAGCAACGCAAGTGCAGCAGGGTCGGGATATACTGCTTGTACGGCAAAGACAATTATATTCGCAGAATGGAAGTCATTCCCATTTTATAATGGCCTTGGGTGGAGGTCCAGCAAAACAGGAAGAAGGACCATACGACTAGTTGACCTACAAAGGCATCAAAATAAATAGGATTTGGATTTCTTTACATTCGAGTGTTGTCCCGTCTCATATCATTTCCTCTTCCTTTCGATTTCTGTTCCTGCCTGACCTAGAGAATTGAGAGATGCATAGTTATGCGCTACTGCATTAAAGAATTCGAATGGATTCTTGAGTTATGGCCTAAGTATAAATACCTGGGAGAAGCGCTTAGTAGTCATCACACATCTTCCGAGCTGTTCAGTGATATCTCAGTAGAAAAAAAAATTCTTTCGACCAGTCCTAAACAATCAGCAACATGAAAGCTGTAAGTTTTTTGCTGACTTTGCTCACCAACTTAAGACTTCCGGTTTCATAGGACTCAAATCAAGTTTGTTTTTTTTATTTTTCAACTTTTTTATTTTCAGTTCGCCGTTGTAGCACTTTGTGCAGCTGCTGTGGCTGCGGGTGGATATGGTTCTTCCTACGGAGGCTCCCAGGATACCGGAAAAAGCAGCGGCTACGGAGGTGGATATGGCGGCACCCAGGATTCCGGAAGTAGCAGTGGATATGGAGATTCCCAAGACGTAAGGAGTAGTGGTTATGGAGGAGGATACGGAGGCCCACAGGATAGCGGAAGTAGCAGCGGATATGAAGGTTCTCAAGGAGCAGGAAACAGTGGTTGTTGGGGAAGTGGATATGACTCACAGTCGCAGTCTTACATTCCCATCATGAGCTTTAACAGCGACATTCGCGGAATCCAACAGTCGCAGGTACAACTCATCATTAATTGAAATACGTGTCATACGATCGAATTTCATTTTCGTTCCGCAATTCAATCTCTTATTTTTGTCTTCAGTTACGAAACCGGAAACGGAATCTCAGTCGCCGAAAGCACAAACTACGCACGTGGACGTTACTCTATGTATGACGCCGGAAACGGACAAATGGTTCAATCCGACGGCGCTTTAGTTAAGGAAGGACGCTACTCCTACACCTCCCCCGAGGGCCAGCGTATCTCCACCGAATGGAGGGCCGATGAGGGCGGTTTCCGTGCCAGCGGAGATCACTTGTCACGCTCAGTGGAGATGCCCGCTGATCACGCCGAAGCCCACAGACAAGCCAACGCTCAAGTCTTCGGATAAGTTTCCAAGGCGCTCCCCTCCATATATAAATTTATTTAATACATGTGGCATTTAAGCCAATTTGTGCTCTTAATAGGCATTTTAATGTTTGCAAAAAATTATTTCGTCACAAAATTTTAAGAAATAAATATATTTTTATATGAAAAAATTAAGTTTTATCCTCGGAAAAGCAATTATTCAATAGCATGGCACGATTGTATTCAATTTTCTTAAATTTTCATGAAACAGGTGGAATGTGATCTTAGCAGCTTGCACAAGCTCATTCGTCGCCGTGGGAATAATTCTCGCAGTAATCCCAGAGCAGTCCCATTCTCTTTGGAAATTATTTTCCTACTACCTAGCAGTCAAAAATTTATTGTAATGACGAGTGGTACAGAAAACACAAAACAAATAAAAGTTCTTGCCCAAAAAATTGTCCAGGTGCTTGGTAGCTCCAGGCTAGTATTTGTTTTTTCTACTGCCCCTTTTTCGGCATAAATGTTCCTCCAAACTCGGGCAGAAGCTGGCTCCTATCGGCAAAGTTCAGTAGAGCCTTCTTCCAAATCTGCTTGTTGAGCCCGTAAACTTTCAGCGACTCCCTAGTGACGGGATGCATTAGAGGGCGAATTCCAGAGAGAATCGCTTCAAAGACGGGCGGAGCTGCAAAAGTAAATATGACGGAGCTGCTTATATCCTTGAAATTTTCCAGGTATTGTTTAAAAAATCTTACTGTTGACTAAAATGATGTTGTTTCCGTATTTGGGACAGTAGTTTTCGTATTGGTTAAGTATCCCCAAGTAGAAAGGTACAAATTAAATTAGTGGAAAAATAAATTGGGGAAATTTGAGAAAATGTAAAATCTGGAAATAATTGCAAATTTACATTGCACACAACCCTGCTGCGTCACACTGTAACCCTCCATGTTTATCAATAAGTGGAATCGAGTTACATTTATGCCCTCGGCCATGTCCTTCAGTAGCATTTTCAAAGCTTCCTCTGCTACTCTTACCTGATAGCGTATCATCCTAGGCATCTGCCCTGCAATGACTTCCGAACGGAGGTCCCACTCTCCAATGCTTCCAACTGAAACTAGAAATAAATTCGTAAAATTCATATTTAATGGGAGCACTCAGCTAAAAAAATAATTAGGTGACAGTGACGCTTACTCGACTCCCCGTTCTTAGCGCGAGTTCCGTGGTAGTAAGGAAACTTTTCTTGGAGGTCACTCCAGTCCTCCTCCATGATTGTGTCGACCTTCTGCTCTTTTCTCCATTGCAGACTGTTCAAAAATTATAATTTTCCTGAACAGTTAAAACTTTTAAACTTAATTTATGGACAAGAAAAGTTTTTTGTCAGGCAGTGCTTACATTCCGAAACATTCTCTCCGCCTGGTCAACATTGAAGTCTACCGCTGAAAAGAAAGTAATTACACTTTTAAATTTGTATTTCGAATTTCAACACTGAACAAAATTTTGTCAATGTAGGAATAAGTCAAACGTCTGAGGAATCTTATTAAATGGACATCCTGTTTCATGTACTCATGAGGTATCGCGATTTTGCCGCAAACTCTCTCCTTAAACTACAAGACCAATGCAGTTCACTTTGTTAACTTAAAACTTAAAACAGACCGAGTGAAATCCTTCACTGACATTAGTTCCAATTTTTTAATGAACTTACTCTGTCCAGTAATCTCTTCTGTGGGAGGGTCACTTTTAAAAATTCCTCCACAGATTCTCCTTTCAGTTCCATTGCAAAAATCACCGGAAGAAGTACTAGCAACATCATCGAGGCCTTTCCTACCCTAAAATATTAGTTTTATGCTACTTTACAAAAGTATACGACTTTTCAGACTCAGCTTCTTCTTGCCACTCTTACAGAAACGCAATGAAATGCCTAATTACTGAAAACGACTGGAAAACTCAGAATAAAAGTATTGCATTATGGCTTGTGGCTTCTGATTAGAGAAAAAAGGTGCTACCTTAAAAAATTATATACCCTTGCAGAACAATAACATTATAAAAAATCATTATTTGTATCGTTACAGCAATGAATTCATTTATCATTCTTTTTTTCGTATATATTTTTCCATGTTGCTATTAAACATGTTATTAAATTAATAATCATTTCTAGAGCATATTAAGAACATTTTTTTCGTAAATGTGGGAACACAGAGTCCTATTTCCTGAGTCACGTGAGCATACACGGGAGTCATTGTGGCAGAGCAGTGGGACGGAGTCGCCATCATTAAATAATTTTGAGTGTACATCACCGTGAGAGTATTCGTTTGATTGATTGATTGATTGATTTTGTCGGAACTGCGGAAGGATGGCCAGAGCTTTTTGTGTAGTGAATCTAACTTTAGAAGTAGATTTTAATTTTAGTTCAGGTCAGAGTGCAAAAGCACTGTCCTGGCAGTTAATTTAGTGATTTCAGTGATTCAGAGGGGCTTCTCTTTGTTTATTTTGCGTTATTTTGCGTTTTCTAGGGAAAACCATTTTTTTGAGTTAGGATGGCATTTGGGTAAATTTCGGGATCGCAGGGATTTCCCATAAACGATTAGTGTAAATTTGCCCAAAATCGCTTAATTCTCTC
>JAHZND010003871.1:0-10710 GCA_027744115.1 Acrocyrtus sp. NNG-2020 | reverse complement strand
GAAGTATGGACAGAGAAGTTTACATTTAAGCCCCGATTTGTAGTCCTTCCCTCTGTGCCAATGTTTAACACAAACCTACATTAATACATATACATAAATGGGATGATCACATCGGTTTAGCTGCATCAAAATTCCCTTATGATGGCCATATTCATTTTTGCCAGTTTTATTTAATTCTGGCTGCAAACTGGTTTGTCTGTACCATGCATGCGAAGCGGACTGAAAAGATATATATAAAAATACAAATTGCATTAATAATAATAGTCTGTAGTACAATACAGTTAGACATGGTAATATATGTCTTACGCATTACGCCTCACACACTGTTTAGTTAAATGGACTCATCGCTAGCAGTACATTTTCTTTATTCGCAGCGTCCGCATCCAGTTGTTACCCCAAATTTATCGCCAATAAACCTTGTACATAGTTTGACGATATCACAACTTGACATCATCGTGACACCGCATCAGAGTGGAAGATCTTCTTAGCCCTAATTCAATTCATGCAGCATATATCTGAAGAGAGGAGCAGTCTAAAGATATTAAATTGCATTTATTCACTAGCTCGGAGATCACTGAGACCTATATGTTCGTTCATTCATTCGCATTTACCTTTAACAAGTCAAGAGAGAGGTTTCATAGTTTCATTCCATCGTTTACTAGGTTGCATGCAGCATTTTTCTTTTTGTATCATATAATATGGTTTCTAAAATGCATGATGTCCCCTCTATTTTATCAGAAGCTCAGAATTTATATACTTGATAGTTATGCAAAAACTAACAACAGTATATAAACTAGTGGATGGCGTTTGTGCTCATTTGATTAATTAAAGTTACAATTCCATTCAGAAATAGGATTACCAAGCAAAGCCTTATCTCAGTCTCAACAGACACATCCGCTCTACTTGCAGAGATAATAACATAAGCTTAGTACTTAACAAGAACTAACTTATCCTGGAGCTGATTCTGGATATCGATAAATAAATATAAATTGCAATTGCTTAAAATTAAAAGTGAATCTGAGAAATTTTAATACTCAAAGAGGACATGATTGAGGGTATGGATGTGGTGACAATCAAATCCTGTATACAGATGTAAGGCAGGATGCTGGTCTATTTACAAAGTAAATATTTAATTAATTCAAAACAATCAGTTCGCGAATTTTATTCTAAACATAGATATATGAATTCTAAAATATACATATACTAATACAGTAATAGTAGTACATCCGCATTGCATCTAACACATTACAGGGCACTGATAAACAAGGGTTAGATTAGATACTACTCAAACTCAATTGTCCAAATAATTTTTCGTTGCGCATTAGTGCGCATTACAATGTTACAACATCAATTAAATTACGGCGAAGGTCTAAATTTAACAATACCTTACGATAATGAGATAATGACTGACGACATTACAAAACTTACATAATATCCGGCACCAAACATCCGGACCGGACTAATTACGTTTTATACGGGAATCATATCATCAGGTGCTTCTTCGATAGCATCGAGGTCTATGTCGCTAATTGTTGTTGCTCTCACCGCTGCTGATGTGCTGGGAATGGAGTGTATTCTGGAGCCACCAGTCTCTGTTGAAATGTCCGTCTCACGAACAACGGTCACTGTGACACCTTCGTTAGCATTAGTTTCATTCCTATCTAGTCTTTCCCTACGTCTTTTCACAGCCATTTCTAATTCTTCTCTAAATTTCATGTGTCTGAGTTTAGTTTCTTTCATAGCCCTAACTTCTTGCTGCCTCCGGACGCGAAACGATTTTTTGTACTTTCGATACTCCACCATACAACGAATAATTACTAAGGCCATACAGGCAAGTATAGTAATCACTAGAATAAAAATTAGGATCCGTCCCTGATTTCTTTCAGCTACTTCACTGCCAATTTCGGAAGTATTGTTTTCGAATAATCTGCTTGACGATTTTGATGTATGCATGTTTGATGATTTCGTCACGTACGAGCTAACGGTTATAATCACAACCTTGAAGGCAATCTGCATAAGAAATTTTAAAAAATGAAAATTTATTTATTTTCCGTCTTTTTAATCAGCACTTGTCGTGTGTAGAATAACAAACCTAGTTTTCTACATAAATTACATTTTTAAGTTTTTATATCAAATCTATTTACCTGTAAGCTGGCAACTGTTGCTTCCCTTTCTCAGATTTAGAGGACTAGGGCTAGGGCAACTGGATAATCTTCATCACTTTACCCTTCACCAGACGCACCTCCTTGTCACTTATTCCAATAGCTAGGTAAGTCCTCCTATCCCATTCCGTCCCAGCTGATTAACAATAATTCGCTAATTTTACTATAATTTATACAACCTGCTTGTTAAAAAATTTCTAAAATAATTCAAACACTGTATTCTTATGTTTGTTTACATTTTGGTTTATAATGATCCTTGACACCAGTCGTAAACACATACCTGCCGACGACGAAAACCGACGATCCCGAATCCGGGCCCTATCAAAGTAAAATTTACTTAAAACTTTATAAAATTTTAGAAATCCTGAGAATTTGTAGGAAATTCGTTAAAAGCACATCACAATTTAGCATAAGCCTATGTCAGTTTCTTATTTTACACCAGTAAAAGTCCTGAATGGATAAGTGACTCAAGTGATAAAGTCAGATAAGTGAATGGAATTGGAGGATACACTTTTTTGAGTCATATGATATGACTTTCCTTCCCAAAATTTACCTTAATAGTTTTAAAAAACGTTGAAAGCACTCAATTTTAAAAAGTCAGGAGAAGGGCTCGCTCGCTGCCCCTGCGCTAAATCTCAGTTCAGCATACAGCAGGAAAAACAAAGAAAATCAGGAAACAGGAAAAGCATCCTCCTCCATAGAGTTCATCTTCTTATTTCATCCGAGTGCATTCGTTCATCATTTTTTTATCTTAGCGAAAATGGCACCAAAGTTACTTTTGGTATTTTGCTGACATCTCGCTTCTTCCAGAAGCATTCCGTTTCTAGCCTCAATTTCCTTTTTCCCGCTTTCTGTGCAATGCCTGTTAATATGTTGAAGCAACAAAGCTAAAATGCTGTGCACGCACACGCTATTAATATATGCATATCGACATCGACATGATAACGATAACACGATTTCCTTTTTCCATACCAAGTGTTGCATGACGTAAAATATCACAGGGACATAATTCATGACTCAGAACAGAACATTTTCCATTTTCCTGTATATGGCATGAAGTAATTAAATTACGATAAGCCGTTGTTACATGTATGCTCGTATAACTAATTTAATTTAATCTAACTATAAGTGTGCTCTTGTCAGTTTTTCGTACGCGCCATGTCACTATGTGCATTTTTTCAGACAGGCCCATAGTTAGTGCCGTTAAATATGGGTGGGAAATTTCATCTATATGTATTTTACTTTATTTGGAAACAAATGCTGATTAGGTACATAATTAGATCATCAGTAGCAAATAGCTGGGAGCGATTACATGTATATTACTCTCTCTCTCTCTCTGCAATGCGAAATGCGACCGCTTTAAGATGGGAAATACCCTATTATACCGATTCTATAAATATACATAATGAATACAATACAATAATTATAAATTATTTACGAGCAAAGGGTTCGGCAACTACTGTCAATAAAATTAACGTATTAAATATAATTTTTTAGCATTTCAAATTACAGGCTGCGTAAAATCATTCATCTTTATTTTTCTTGGCAATTTTGCTAAAAGCATATTTGAGACACATGACATAGGTACACCAATAAAACGTGACTAGTTCATGCATTTAACTCGGCAGGTACTCAAATTACAATTCAGACTTCTCCAGGCGTGCAACTTCATGAATGAAAGCAGAGAAGAGTTTCGTTCCAGTTATGTAGTTATCCAAATTCAACTTTTCATTCTTGGTGTGAGCCTTGTCATCGCAGGACCCCATAGGGATGAGCAAAACATTCTTGCCGGTGGCTTCTTGAAGAAGTAGCAGTCTTTCAAGGGTGCCTCCTTCCCTAGTCATGTCTGGTATTTTGCCGTACGCCCATGCACTAGCTTGTCTTGCAGCCCTATAGCTTGGATGAAACGGATTAGCACACCACGGCTTGAGTCCATCATCAGCCATATAGCAGAGCATCTTGTTTGGGGATCCCCTTTCTTCCCACTTCTTATGGATATAGTCCCGTACCAGCTTATCAACCCGTTCTGGCTTCATATTTGGTACAAGGCGAACAGAAAACTTGCCAATGACCTTTCGTGGAATGACAGTCTTCGCTCCAGGGTCATTGAAAGCTCCTTGAATTCCATGAATAGTTAATGTCGGAAATCGCCAACGTGCCATGAGTGTAGCTCTTTTGTCTCCAAGATGCTTTAATGCTTTAAATCCTCCATCTTCCTGGAAATCTGTTAAGTCAAAATCAATCCCATCATAGAGCCCCTCCTCCTCTGGAAGTACAGGGCAAACGTTATCCAACATTCCTGGGATGAGTATATTCCCCTCGGCATCGACAAGTTGATCCAACAGCCAAATGATTGGTGGAATTGGAATCTTCTTCCCGTTCATGTCTTGATCTCCCAACTTTCTTATCTGAGTTTCAAATCCGAGCTGTTCCAGCTTTCCCACTGTCCACTGAACCATTCGCATGCATTCATTACGAGCATCTGGCCAGGAGGACACGGAGCGAATTCCAACGGCTTCCCGTAGAGTCTCCACATACTTCGACCTATTTTGATCGATGAACCCAAACAGTTTCGTAAGGACATCGGGTCGTTCCGAAGGGTTGGTAATGATGGCTTCATCATCAACTGACTTCTTGCTCCCCCTGTCCACATTGTCCTCGACTCCTGGCGCCGAGCCTGACTTGCCTCTACTTTGTGACATGGACATGATTCAAATGTAGAGTTGTAATTAAATTCGATACAGTTTTGCTAATGAAGTGTGTGATCCGTGATTGTACAGCAACATTTACAAAAATAGTGCAATCTCCACCTATGGGAAAATCTGAGGTATGCTTTTACAGAAAGAATAATTATTATTTCTATAGATTTAGCTTTAGACTTAGAAAATTAAATCATCAATATTTTATGGTAACGTTGGTGTCGCCGCCACTACAGATCACTTCTACATGGGTGACATTGACATGATGTGGCTGCTTGGCTAGCGTGAAGCCATTTGACTGACAGTGCAACTATGAAAACAGAGAGCCCCAATTCCCAAAAGGAAAACGGCAGAGGAATATAGAAAAATGCTTCTGAAATACATTTTATGGGTATTTATTTTGGAAGAAATTAGCTGGTCTACCTATTCCAGTTTGAAAATTAAAAATCATATAGCAATTTAGCAATAATACACTCTTATCTATAAATTATCATACATTTTTTTGTACCAATCAACGTCCGTCGACGACTCCGTAATTTCAATTTAAAAAATCCGTATTTTTTGTGTGTATTTGCCCAATTTCTAACCAAATTCTCACCAATAAAAGTGCAGACAGTGAGCTGCGACGGAAAAATACAATTAAGAAGCGCTGGAATTTCTTGGACTAGGAAAGCAAATGAGATTGATAAATCCAAAGAGATCGATTTTTAATAAATTCCAAAGAAGCTCCTTCCTTTCCATATCCAACTGGATAAGAATTTGAATTTCAATAAAAAGGAATGCACCCATGAACAACGGTCTGATGGGCTTGCTGGAATGACCCTTCGTTCTCATGAATATAAAATTAAAATTCCTTCTTTTATGTCTTTATCACTGGATATCATCAGTTATCATCATCATCACTATCACACAGCTCGAATTGAAATCTTTTGATTTTACTCATGTTCATTGATAACTTACATCATTATGAGTATTGATTGATAGTAAAATCGTGAGTATTGAAAAAGGTGAGCGCATCACCACATCATGAGAAATCTTATTTGCATATTTTCACTAAAAACTGTAGCGGGTAAAAAATAGTTCGAACAAAAAATTGTGGCATCTATTGTAATTGCAAACGTTTGCTTGGTTTGAACCGGATACCAATACCGCTTGCTGTGGAAAAGTCAGATTTTGGTTTCAGTCGCTGCTGAGCTGGGAAAGGAGTTACAGAGGAGCCTTAGGAAAGTTTCTATTAAGTGTTTGTCTTCAACAATTTCAGTAGGAAATGGAGCAGAGTAAAACTACCGAAATGTAAGTGGGATTTTGGTGTTAGGGTAAAATAAAAAAGAACAAAAGCTCTAAGATATTAAATTTTTGTGACTTTCCACGTTTCAATAATATTACCTAAAAGTACCGGTGCAAGTGTTATATTTTGTGTTATACTAGTTTTGACTTTTGACTGTTTTAGGAACACGAGAGCGTTGGTGGAATCGGATTCTGATTCAGATTTGGACTGTACAAAGTTTTGTACAGAGTTTATGAAGGCTATGGCGTGTCTGAGAGAGAAAGAAAGAGAAGAAAAGGAAAGAAAAAAAGGAAAAAGAAAACGGGATGCAACAACAATTATTAGGAGAAGTTCGCGACTGCAGCAAAGCAAAGAAAATGAAAGGGAGGAGAGAAAGGAGAGCGTACAGCACCGTGTCGTTGACTGCAGCATGAAGAAGGAGAACAAGAGGAGGAAATGTTCCTGGGGAGGAGATGCTAACGAAAAGATGGCAAGCTCTAAGGTGGGTCTTGGAAATAAAAATGTAATTTAAATTAATAAGTTGTAAATAAATAACTTAAATAACTCGAACTTATGTAGGAGCTATCTGAGGACAACATGAAAGTGCCGGCGGAAACCGAAATCACAAGGTTTCAAAGTGGATTGCACATTGCGGAGAAAATTATTGGAGCAAGTAACACAAGCGGGGAGCTTGTGTTCATGATAAAGTGGAAGGGCACTGAAGAGGCGGATCTCGTTCCGGCTAGTCAAGCAAAAATTATATGTCCTCAGGTGGTCATAAAATTTTATGAAACACAATTTAAGACAAAAAATATAATGACCAACATGATGATTAATAAACTAAATGTACTAAATCTATCGTTATGTTATAGAACAATAAAACAATAACTACTACATTTCATTTCTATAATATTTCTGGAGTCTCATTCGATTATTTTATTACCCAGGTTGACATATACATAATCTAGCCGGAAGAATTTTGCTGATGAAAATCCAAAAAATGCTAAATCTGAATCTTCCATACCAAAAATACATACATCCAGAATATCCAGATAAGCCCCCTCTATTCTATATATGTATAATTATAGCTTCATAAGGCATGACGCCAATGTGATATCTCGTACAGTTTCATACAATATACCACTGTCAAGAAATTTGCCATCAATCAGAGTTTTAAAAATGGCTTTGAATTAGTATTATGTATTTATTTACTCTCCAATTATGTACTTTATTTTACTTTGGCAATTTGGCATCCATCAGTTATGGTCAACCTGAATAGTGCTGCAAATTGAAGAGGACGTGTCATTTTAGGCGAACCCTATACATATTCTATTCATCTTTGTGCGAAAACCGCACTCTGACTGACGTTAATGAATGTATCCTAGTTTATGCAATATGCAACCTTTTTTCATTTTCATCCTTTTTTTCAAAATTACATAATCGATTTTTTGACATGGTATTGAATTGCACTGTATGTTAATGCTAGGCGAAGCCATTAAATCGTACATAAAAATTAGACGTATTATTAAAATGCAATAATTATATCAATATTGCTTGACCAGTTAACTATTTAATAAATAAAGCATATACCTACACTCACACTTTATACGAAGTCAATATAAAACTTTTTATTCAAAAACAACACTTAAAACTTCATTCTATGCGGAAATTGCCCCGATTTCAAGCAGAACGGAGATGCCAGGTATTTAAGGAGAAGCTTCTTTTCCTTGTTAGTCTTTACTTCTTTCAGGATTTGCTTATCGACATCGACCTAGACAAGACAATAAAACTAACACGTTAATACACCGCTTCAGTCGTTTCAAGAGTACCTTATTGTCCTTTTATCAAGACAAGTCATTATAATTATTATTACCTGATCCTTTTTCCTGATTTCAGAGGGAGCGTATCCCCTCTTGGAGACAGCGAAGATTTCTCCTTCTTGTTGCTGACGTTGCTTCCTAATGCTCTTCTTATCTCGGCTGGAAATAGGTGTCGTTCACTGATTCTGGGACTTTTACCTTCGAGATATCCAACCTAGTAGAAGTAGCAATCACGTATTGCTGGTTGACACGACGAAGTGGAACACCGTTGATCTTGAAAGGGCCTAAATATTTCAAAATTATACAATTTACAATTATGCAACTTGTATCAATTAACTGAATGAAATTTATACTTAATTTTTTATACTTACCAGTGACAAGTAAAAGGCCAGAATCCAATTGCTTCAACAACACAACACGCCTTCCAGCATGAATTCCAGCAACCAAGATGACGATCGTTCCAGGCTTCAAAGAACCACGTAGTTTAGTACGGTGGATGATACCAGTACGCTTCACGACGCGGCGAACCTTGCCGATTGCAGTGGGATGATAGTGCTTGGACTTCTTCAGCTGAACCAAACGCTTCTTTCCATTCTGGGCACCTCCGATTGGCTTTTCTACATAGATGGGCTTCTTGACGGCAGTCTAATTAAAATATGAATTATCACACTTTAGTTAATTAAACTTCAACTTGAAAGACAATTATCCAACAAACAAACAAACTGTTATCCTACCTTGGCTGGAGTCTTCAGAGTCCTCTTGACAAACAATCCCTTCTTGTGGTACATCTTGGACCGACCAAAGCGGTGGATTCCAGGCACCAATAACGGGTTCTTGTGACCAGCACGTGGCTTCTTTGCCGGCATTTTGAACAGTTTATCTGAAATATTTTTTAACAAAGTTGACAATAACTTTTAGAACCCTTAACCCTTTTGAATTTGATTATTTGCATTAAAACTAGGATAGGTGCACTACCAAAACCAAAGTCTACCTCGCACCAGTCGCACCCCCTACCACATTATCCTATTGACAATTTGATATATTCTCAATATTTTCAATTGTAATCTCGCCACTGCTATTTTTGTACATACCAAGTATACCAACCACGTAACTGCTACTTAAAACTAATTTAAATCTTTAGCTCTAACGATCAACTAAAAAATCAAATTGACGTACCGCCTACCACTACCAAATTACTACGATGATTATTGTGATAATCTATAATCACCGTTCAAGGGGTTCACTCCAATTTCAAAGCGCAAATCGGTAAAAAGCTCAGCAACCTGATTTCTCGATCTGACGTTTTGCTTAGTTGCGCATGGTTGGGTTGGGACTGGCGCGTCAGTGGCAGCCAGCTGAGAGCTGACCAAAGCAGAACACGTTGGTTGCTGGTGTTTGAGTTGAGCTCTGTTGTTGGGTTTAGTGTTTAGTTTAGTTAGGGTTTGTGGGTTGGCTGTAGTGTGTGTGTTTTTTTGTTTTTGTGTTTTGTCAGTCATGACATGAAACTAGAGAGTGAAATTGTTCGAAATATTTAATTTTATCGCCTACTCTGTACTATCATTTAACTGTTTCGTAAAACGGTAGGAAGATGGATGAAAATGAAAAGTATCTGAATCTGAATATTTATTCAGAGCCGTTAGCTCCATTATCGGATAGTAGTATACTACTGCTATCATCGTCATCATCGTTGTTACCACTAGCAGACAGTAAATCTGAAGAGGTTGGAAGTGGCGATAGGAGTCAGGCGCAGACATTGGAGCAGGAGGATGGAGATGATGAAGGATCTCAGAGCCAGGCCCCTCAGGAGCAGCAATTCGACGTATCTAAGATTGTTCAACGAGCGTCGGAAATCACTCAGGAGTACTTGACTACTGGATGCTCCTATTTGGATAGTCAGTTGCGGGGAGGGATTCCAACATTTGGAATAACGGAACTTTACGGAGAAGGAGGAACTGGAAAAACACAACTGTGCATGCAGCTAGCTATAACTGCGCAACTTCCAAAAAGAGAGGGTGGATTGAATTCAAGTTAGTTGTAAACAGAAAACTTAATTAAGCTTGGTAGAATATTTTAGAAACATAAACGCGCAGTAACTGGAAACTAATGACATGTATTTCATTTAACACTACAGGTGTTCTCTATATTGCAACAGAAGACTTATTCCCCGTAAAAAGGCTTAATGAAATGGCGTATCATTTCAAGAAAAGATTTCCAAATATATTGTCTAATGACGTCATGAGCAGTATTTTCGTGGAGCATGTTGCTGATTCCGTAAGTTCTCTTTTTTAAAGCAAATACTTTCTGTAACAAAATACAACAATTAATAATTTTTAGGTTGATGTTTTCAGATCAGAAAATGATTCGAAGAAAATTTATTTTTGCATGTTGTATACCTAATACCTTTGTGATTTTTGTATTACGAACTACGATAATATACTTTTATTTTATAGAGTACACTAATGGAATGCTTAGAAGTTAAACTGGAAGCAATATCAAGACAAAGTAGTAAGAAAGTCCGATTAGTGGTACTGGATTCTGTTGCTGGAATATTTCGTTGCGAACAAGAAGACTTCAAAAAGAGAACAGAGGAGTTAAGAGAATTGGGTCAGACACTCCATGAATTTTCAATCAATTACAAAGCAGCAATAATTGTTTGTAACCAGGTTTGTAACCTCTCGTTTTTACTTGCGGCCTTGAGCTTGGCGTGTATACACGGTAAATTTACAGTTACCGGCTCTATCAGTATCATAGTTACCTTAATG
>JAHZND010003870.1:0-12390 GCA_027744115.1 Acrocyrtus sp. NNG-2020 | reverse complement strand
AAGAACAAGACAAAGACTGATATGGAAAGTGGAGGTGGAGAACAGACTTTTGCCTTTGCCACTACTGCTCCGCTTGTTTTCGTCAAAAAAGACGTAAAAAAGTAAGCCATCCTGGTAATTGAAAGTTTGGTATGAAAATGCTCGGAAATCCTTCAGCTTAGCAAAGCATCCAAGTACAAAACCTCACTTCTTTATGGTGTCTCTGTGTACTCTTTTTTCTCAGTCTTTTCAACGGCGACTTAAATCAAATAGAAGATTTCTAATATAATCTCCTTCTCTTCTGTGCCCTGTTCAGCTCAAAAGCTTCTGGCTCAGCCAGAAACTCTCTCATCACCGAAAATCTTTTACGTGACGGAAGGAACGAGAGGTCTCCCAAGAAAGAAAAAAGAGCTATTTTTGGCATCTATTCATATGTACGCGTAGCCAAATGTACATGGAATAATGAGAGATATATTATTCCCCAAAAAAACTGTGCAGGAAGCGACGGAAAGCGGGCAATCTCACCCTTTATGCCTTCTCGGGAGCAACTAGGTGAAATTGGTAAATAATGGTGATTTAATTTTTAAGGAAATCCATAATACCCGTCCGTCTCACATAGCTCCTGCTCTCCTGCTCCAGAATTGCCAAACAGTACGTGTTTCGTTTGATGAAGAAATATGAGTGTTCTAATACGTAGTATGTCTGCCATCATTGGAAACGTAAATCGAATACAGAGTCACAGCCAGATACTTTATTCCCATTTGCTACGTCAAGGGAAAGGAAAGCTCCGACGAGGGTCTACTTCTACATATGTATGCTGAAATAATTGAAATTCATTTCATTTTCCTTCAAGGTAGCACACTGGAGTGGTTTATGTTCCAAGTTTCCTTTTGCGCATTAATTTTCTACGGGTAGTGGGGGACCCATTCGAATCCAATAAATTGGATGTTGATCGTATTTGTAAACGACGCAAATAGAATCCACAGCCAGAGATGATAAGAATATTTCAAATTCCGCTGTTCAAAGGGATATATCTAGATCTATTATGGATGAAACAATGAAACAAGATAGTTTGGTCTGGTTGGTTGGTTAGTTTTGATTGATTCTGTTAACTGGAGCGCAAACAGGAACTTTTCAGCGCAAACACTGAAAAGAGAGGCTTTTATGTAGAAGAGCTCATTTTCGAGTTGAGAGAAAGCGCAAGAGCGCGATAACACGGTTTTACTTTCACATTTTAGCATATTCCGAAAAACCTCTTCTCCTTTCTCTAGTTCTCTGGAGGCTAGGCTTAAACTCAAACTTTGGCAAGGTACTGAAGCGAAATTCGTTTGGCTTAATGGTAATTGACGTATTGACAAAGAGGTTTTATATGAGAGCTTTTTAGCAGGATGAAGATGAAAATTGTTTCAGAGAAACTAATAAGGAATTTATAATTCCGAGTCTCCCAAGAGGAGAAAAAATGCTAAAATGGAATGTCTGCTAAACTACATGTCTCTTCTCCTTCTCCTCTCCTTCCCTCTCTCTGCTGTCATCTCACTACATTTTTTATCACGACTCTTGTTATTTTCCCATTAGGTCCTGTGATTTTCATGGAATATTCAGCAACCCACCATAGAGCGGAAGCAGTTTTGCTCAAAAGAGAAAGCAATTTTGCCATCCGCAGCTGAAATGCTGCGTGCATAATTGAAGTGGCTAAAGTTTTTCATTGCCGCCATCAAACTCGGCACCACAGCTCTTAGCTTCTTGGCTGTGATGGCTGAGCCGATCCCTTGTACTAGTAGATGTGGTGCTAGTAGCAGCATGTCTTCAAAAAATCATGAAAATGAATCCTTCCACAAAAGCAACGAACTAGGAAAGAATAAAGTCACTAAACTTGGAGTAATGAACAAAGTAACCGCAGGAAATACACTAGAAAGTAAAACTGAAAGGGATGAGGGACCTCATTCAGACAATACACATGGCTCATCATCATCAGCTCAGCTCGGCGAAAAGAAAAAAAAGTCTAGAAAGGAACGTCCGTGCAAAGCTCAAATTAAACAGCAGTCCTCGTTGGAAGCGGACATCACTGAGAGGCAAAACTCCTGGAGAAAAAAGATATGCGAAAGGACAGTTCGGTCACGAAGTTTGGAGGAGGATTATAGCGACAATGACAATACCAGCACAATACCCCTGTCTGCGATGGCGGATGCTGATCTAATTGAAGATGGATTATATTTAGGTAGAAAAAAATCCTTTTTATATCTCAATGAGCGACACTCCTATTACTTCTTTTATTCAGTTGGCTACCACTCACCAAAATATGTTACTTTAACATCTTCATGCTCCAATGAATTCAGTATATCCAATGATTAATGAGAAGCGACAGAGACGGCCCAATTTATAGCCTCAATTTGTCAATTTTATGAGAAAGCAGTCAACTTTCTCTTTACAAGTTTCTCCTCTTTTCTTCTAATTGTAGGCAATAAAGACGCGGCCTGCAATATTCGCTGGCTGAAGCAGGAGAAGATTACTCATATCCTAACAATTGATTCTTGCCCGCTTCCAACAAAGATAACTTATCTTCCATTCATCACAACGAAATATTTACAAGGTACCTACGATATACTTACTATTTAGAGTCTTGTCGGTGTTGGCAAGCAAAAATGTACCTCCGGAACCCTGAGAAAGTTTTTTTATCTTTCTTTTGTGTCACCCCGTTTTTCAAGTTGCATGCACTTGCCACGGCCACCTATATTTTTTCCAGGAATTTTAAGAGAGTTATCACTTTTATATTGTTGGAGCATAACCCGTGTCATATATTTCCTTTTTTATCTAGTTACCGATATGCCGCAAGAAGATATACTGCAGTACTTTGAGCAAACCAACCGTTATATTAGTCAATCAATTTGCAACGAAAAAACCCCCGGAAACGTTCTTGTTCACTGGTAAGAAGTGAAACGGATAAAAGTTACTTTTCCATGACGGTTCATATGTACGTGTACTGAAGAGATAAAAACGACCGTTTTTAGTTTATACTATAAATGCGCAATCATTTCTTCGGTTTTTGCAGAAGAAAGCAATATTAGGACATATAAAATACTTTTATTGCAGTTACGCAGTCCTGCCACCATCGCTCCTTCTCCAATATACTTATTTCTCGTTTTCCCCCGAAACTGCAGAAAAAGAGAAATCGAATAAATTTTCACTTGTCATTGCTAATTCAGCCTTTTTCTTTTTTATTATAGTTATTACGGTGTTTCACGCAGCGCAACTATAGTTTTAGCGTACCTTATGCACAAGTACCATATTTCCCTAGAAGAAGCCCTTGAGAGGTATGCTTTTTTTACAGATGCTTTAAAAATTCTAAGACTAAAATGGCAAACTAAGAAATTCGCTTTTCATAGCGATTCTTTTTACTTAGTTATAAGTTTATAACCTGTTTAAAGTTTCCCTGCATGTATTTCTTGTTTGCTCGTCTGACCTTTTACATTAATTTGAATCGATCCTGCTGGAGACGATAAATTTTTTGCAACTTAAAATGCTATTTAGAGTGGCAGCGAAACGGGAGGCAGTTGGGCCGAACCATGGATTTTTATCCCAGTTGAAACTGTATGAGAAAATGGGATATCAAATAGACAGAAGCAGCCCTATATTCAAGAGATTCAGGTTGCACACGGCAGCCCTGAGAATGAAGTCTGGTATGACAAACAATTTTTTTTGCTTAATACGAAATTTTGTATTTCTCATTCCCACCGAAAAAGGCGGAGACGTTCACAAGAGTGTAACATGAGAACTGGTCCAGAAACTATTTTTGATTAGAGTCATGAATGTTAATTAAAACAGTAAAAGTTCTTCCGCCTCCGTACACGGACGTTGTCAGACCTGACCCTGGGCTGCTCTCGGTGAGACCAGAGCCGGTCGTATACCGCTGTAAGAAATGCAGGTTAGTAAAAAAACGCTGATAAAATATTCAGGGGAAAAGTAGAGACAGTTCGTGTGTATCTAGAGACACTTGTAATTAAGAGGGATTTTATTACGAAATAAAAAGCTACCGTTTAAATGCATTTTGGCAGACGGGTATTGGCAGCTGGAAGCAACCTTTTGCTTCACAAAGAAGGGAAAACTCCTCGCTGGCCGGAGTTTCTTCTGGAGAAAGAGGACTCGACAAGCTCTGTATGTACCCAGATGCACTTCATTGAGCCGATAGTCTGGATGCGTGAAGCTGGACATAGTTTGCAGGGAAAATTGCATTGTCCAAATGCTCTATGCAAGTCAAAATTGGGATCTTTCAGCTGGGTGATGGGTAAGAAAAAAGGATTAAGTCGAAACAAAGTTATTTGGAAAAGATATAGTGTTCTATGAGTAACTCTGGCCAAAAATGTTTGTAGGTTGTCTGTGCCCATGTGGAGCAAAAGTGCAGCCGGCCTTCTATCTGGTACCCTCTAAAATCGACCGCTCTAACTCTGTCCTTAATTTACAGATAACTCTTTAAACGATGTCTTAAATATTTCTTCGACTTTTTCAATATTACTGTGTTAAAATATTTATCAAACGTTTTTAGAGCATGTAAACACTTGACATTCAGCTAATGTCGTCCTACAGTAAATTGATAATGTACCTTCAATAAGCGTTTTAAGATCGACTGGTCTTTCAAATATTAAAAACGTGCATCGTCAAAATGAAATTGGGATTTCGGGATAATGGTCACGAACGACCCACCTAACTTTTTATCAAATACGTACTGCTTCAATTTTTTTTAACTTTCTTAATATCAGTATTGTTAAAACTATTTTTGTTTAACGGTGGAAAAAGCTTAAACAACTAGAGATTTATTATAATAAATATAATTATGACATCAGTTGAAATCTCACAATACGATGTTCGTTAATATATACATAGCTTGTGCACTTGTTGTGAATGGATTTTGCTGATGGCTGAATTTATGCTATCCGTTCATGATGGGTAATGCACACTTCTCTTTAAACTTTAATTACTTCGAAAACCACGAAAAAATCAATGCACGCGTACTCATAAACAAAAATACTTTACTCGACTTTTATTTTATTAGTAATTCATCAAAAAATGTCGAGTCAAATACATAGTTAAAGTGAAGCTTGGCTTGTATAAGCAGAGTTCTTTGGATTGTCTTTTTAGCCGTTATTGCTAGTTGCTACTACTAAAACTTCGAATAACAATTAGTCAATACGAATCGGCTGTTTTATTTTAGAAGCGTCGTCAACAAATCTCTACTACATGCTAACTGATAAATTCATTCATTTGTTATAATAACTTATATTTAATAGCTACTTAATGGACAAAAGTAAAAATTCTTAAAGTCTATGATAATGCAATAACATACCTTTACAACACAATTCATTTGAGAGATTCTTTCTGACGTTTTATTTTACGACTATGACTAGCGATCGCCATTTCATTATAGTTTTATCTGAAATAATAGGTATTTATGCGAAACAACGACAGAATAAATATAAATATGTTACATTTTTCGCCAAATTACCCAGTTTAATACACGACATTATGCACAATTTTACTCAACACACAAATATCAGCCGAGGTTTGCGTTTGGTTTGTTGAAAGACATATCATATTGGCCTGCCATAACTTACAGTGCACTGTCTTTCATCCTGTTTCATTGGAAGTTTTCAATTCTTTAAGAATTAACCACTGCTCAAGGGCAAAATCTTATTGGGCATTTTCATCCAAGCGATCTCTTGTGTTAAAACTAGTGGTAAACAAGATGGCTCTAATTTTTCTTTGATCACCTTAAGCAGACTTAGAGTTTTTAAACTTGGATCTGAAAAACACAAGGATAAATAATTAATTCAATGCACTATACAGTAATGCAAGTCAAAAAAGGATTTTTGCTTCATTCTTAGCCATACCCATGTCAAGAATAAACATGTCATCGTGATCAATTAAATTGGTTTCTTCGTTCATATCGCTATCAGCTGCTACAGAATCATCATTTGGGACGGGACTAGTTCCACCAAAGAAAAACACTTTATTGTCCAGTGTAACGCAGCCCTGCCGACGGCGCGGCCGTGGGCCCATCCCGTACGGTGCCAGTGCTTTCCATTCGCCATTCTCTGTTAACAGAAACTTGAGTTAGATTTTCTATTGAAATGATTTTCTTATCGGTATACAGTAAAATCTAGTCTAGTTCACATACCTGGATCGTATCGATAGAAGTCATTGAAATGTTCATACGTTAGTCCATTGTATCCAAATCCAATATATAAAAAGCCGCCATACATAACTACATAAATAATAAGAAAACGTTAGGTTAAGTAAAAGGTTTGTTATATCTATCATGTAACGATATACAATCAAGCAAAAACGGATTAATTGGTTGAGGTAGTTGGTACTCACATGCTGAGTGGGACCTGCGCCCTACTGGTATGTCGCCCATCGTCTTTGGTCGAAACCACTCTTGCCTTTCAACATCAAGACAAACTAAAATGTTACAATATTTTTCCGATCTAGTATGAAATGGACCATGTGTATCTCCCCTTCCCCCAAAGATGAGCATATAGCGGTCCAAATAAACTGTCGCAGTATGAAAATCCCTAAAAAATGGAGGTGTTCCCTGCAAACAAGAATAAAGGAATTTAATTTTGAGAGCACTTTGATTCTATCAAGGGATTATAAGTTCAGTTACAATAGCTATATTAAGGAAGTAGGTATGCATATTATTTCATTTACCGCTGTTGGTATAAATGACCAAACTAATGTGCTGAGGTCTAGAGCGTATACATCTTGGGAAAACAGTCCGATTTCTTCTTCATAACCTAAAATTAATTGCAAATTAGAATTAATTCTTGTTAATATTTATATTATACTGCAAATTAACTCTGTAGGAAAGCATATTGATAGAAATTGAGCTTTATTAGATACCTCCGAATATAAACATTTTGTTACGAATGATCACCTGTTTGATCATTTCGTCCTACAATGAAATAATGCAATAATCAGTCGTAAATCTTAATTCTTTATCTTTCTAATTTATAATTTTTTGAACTACAGCAGAGGTAGTTATAAACTCACCACCCCATAAGTAAATGTAACGATTGTAGGCCACGCAGGTATGACCATAACGCTGAAAGGGTACTGAAGATCCTGGCTCAAACGTCAAAATCCTCCACCTATAAGTTTCTATTAAAGACAATAAAGGCATCAAATATCAAATACCTACTTTTATCTAATGGCAAGTCACCGACTACAGTGTTTCAAAAACAATACCTGGATCTAAAAGGTGAACGTCTATGGGGCGTTGGACTGAATAGTTTTCATCTGTGCAGTAACCTCCAAAAGAGTAAATTGTGCGACCTACAACAACTGCGGCATGATTAACACGCTTTGGCCCTCCCTCAATATGAACTGTCCAATGCATCTAGAAATATAAACAGTTTAATGTTTAACTATAAAACACGATACAGCGTAGTTTCCTAATAGAGCTTTCTTTCTCCTTGCTAATTCTCCGTTTTACCTTGCTCAATGGTTTATCCAATGTCAAAAGCCAGAAATGTATTCCAACCCTAGATCACTGCGGAGTGGCCGGATTAACCTTGAAAAAGAAAAGGAGACATAAAATAAAAGTGAGAGATGCCAAGTAATCTTTATCTTTGCTAATAAAAAGCACATAAGTATTATTTTATGAGTAATCGTTTTTCTTCACCATGAGAAATATCATGGCCATATCGCCGTGAGTTGTGTTTTAGGTACACATGTTTTTCATCTTTTTAATTAAATGTCTGTCTATCCAGTATCAATATCTGTACTTATTTTTCTTTTGTAATAACTCTTGGACACTGCTTTTGCAGCAAAAACTCACTCTACTTTATTTTTACGCTTTAACTTCCTCTTGACTTGTTTTTTTCGCTTATTCGTCTATTGCTTCAATATCCCTATATAGCTTTTAGCTTATCATTCACCAAAAACATGCTACGAATTACGATAACGATGCAATGCTACTTACTTACTCTTAATACCATAATACCCTAATCAGAGACACGCGAAGCAATCCAGCCCAACAGAAACTGATATTTAGTACCAATATAACATAAACGTATTCATTCACATTCCTCCTCCTCACATATTTGTTTTTAAGTAATAAATAATAATGATAATAGCTATTTTGAGGATTACAAGAAACTGGGATTGTATTTTTGTTGTACCGTTTTAACCGTTGGTCCAGTATTTTTGAGTCAGGATTAGGAAGTGAAGACACTAATAAATAACGACTAAAATTTTCTACACACGAGAATTTTTTAATGGCTCATTGATGACTATTTAATAATAATGACAGTAACAAAACTTCTTCACTTTCCACAGCACAACTAGCACAAGCGAATAGCGAAGCACCTTGTCAAGTCCCAAATTAAATACTTTGAAGCGAGCGCAATTCCTTGTATGTTATTACTATGCTGTATTCTGTGTGTGTACCCAAAAAAAAAGTCCTAAATTGTATTTTACAAATGTCAGAATAGCACTGTATGATGCAAACTTTTTTTTTACAAAATGTCTTTTAAAAAATCAGGTTATATCATATCACCACTTAAACATCCATAGCCACAACAGTCACCACAAGCGGCACTTTTTTAGTGGGTAAACAACTGTGCTCACAAAAAAATTAATAATGCCTACTTACAAATGTATATTTTTGCCGTGTTGTTTATTCCACTGAATGAGAGCAATAAATGAGCATACAATCAAGGCACACAGACAGACACAGCAGCCACATCAGGAAAAATACACTTTTTTTTTCTGCTGTTGTGCATCCACCAAATTTTCTCAATCCAAAATATCCCAACACAACAATCACACCTGACACCTGAGCAAAAACACAAGATGCACCCTACCCTACGGCAGTGTGAATGTGCTCTTTAGTGGGTCCTCCTTCACTCAATCCATCTCTTTAAAAAAATTCTTCGGTTTAGCTGTTTTTTATGAAAAATACTCCTCAGCAGTGGAGGAGTGGACGTGGAGTGCTGGTTGCTTTTTGCTGAGAAATGAATACCTGTAAGCAGTGAGTGAACAGCGTACAGAGCACTCAGGATAAATAGGTATGGTCAATGGTGATAGTGATAGTGAAGTCGAGCCGAAGTTATTAGACACAAAAAATAATGCACTAAGAAACAAACCAACACAAAACTGCACAAGTTTTGGGATGCCGCCGCGAAGATGAAGTCGATGAATCCTCGACACTCGAGATGAGAAGACTGTTTTTTATAAAAAGCTGTTTGTAGTAGTGTAGTCTCTGTAGTACTGTAAGTGAATGGACCTACATGATAGTAACAGTGCAAATTGCGCCATATGCATTAATATTATGCGTGTATATGGCAAAGGGAGAATTGGGCAAGTTTATGTAAAAAGTTTCGAATTTAGAAAATTCAAATTGCAGATAATTTTTTCTGCAAGCATTGTAGCCTGTAACTTGCGGACGACTATCATCGTTCTGTGTGAGCCAGAGCCACACAGGTAAAAAACTGCGAATTTTTCTACGTTGTATGTTGGACTATGAGATGAAAAGTATAGATCTTTGATGTTGATGTGACGTGATTGCATATGCGAATCATATGCAGTTTCGTATAGAGAAGGATGGAATACAGAGGTCCTCTTTCTTTTTCTGACATTTGATGAAGTTTTTATTTTATACTTTACTTGAAGAGAGTTGCAAACTTGCAAGTTCGTATCGTAATCGTATGTAAGCTGGGAGCCGAACAACTGCGCGTCGGGGTAGTCTGCGCAGGTAAAGACAATAAGACAAAGAGCTTCTGATCTGATGCCTTAGATTAGAAAATGAAGGCAGTGTCTTGCATTTTCGTACTTTGTAAGATGGCAATAAAATGCTTGAAATAAAATGGAGTTTTTCGTAATGGTCTGATCTCGAAAATAGTAATAAAATAATCCAACGTTAACCGCACTGATTTAATAAAGGTAGACACTAATAATGACGGTGAGAGGCAGTCGCGTTTTTACACTGACTAAATACATTTACAGATTATAATACATTTGTATTCTCTTCTCACAGCAATCTAAAATTCCCTTTTGACTTTTATTTTCTCACGCTCGTAGACAGCAGAGAAGAATCAGTTTGCATGCAACTTGCGATTATCTTCACCTCACATTCGCAAGATTTTTTTTGACTGAAAAAAAACATTCCCTTTCTTGAAAATTTGTTGCGATGATAGGTAATATTATGCAGTTCGTCTCGTCTGGCGCACGAGATAAAATAACATGATTAGCTTGATTTGTTCACACAATCATAATCAATCATTAAATATTAATAATCATCGCAAAATTCCGACTGTTGGAATAACAGACAGCGTTCTTGGCATTGATGGTTTGGTAATTGCAATTGCGGGGTTTTCCTTATTTCTTTTAGTCACCAATTAGCTTAAGTACAAATTACAAACAATTCTTTTTACCAGCAGTCAGCTCAGATTTTGCAAATCTGTATTAACCAGTAATACAATTCGCTTCGAGTATTCATAGGATTTAAATTTTCAACAATTTTTGGTGCTGGCGTCTATTGACCTTAACCTAACATAACAAATCCACAAATTGTCTAACTGCAACTGGTTACCTTTAAATCACACATTTAATTTTTAACAAGGCTTCGAATGCTCTTTGAATAGGATGACTTTGATAGATGATGATAGAGTTATCACATTCATCCATTAATCATCAAATCAATCAGTACAACCACAATAAGAACAACAACATTAGAAAAGCTAGCAACAAAGAAAGAAAATCTACAGTGTACTTTTACAAGAGCGTATCTTGTACTTGTCTTCGGTTACCCCACTACGTTAAAATACCTCTAAAAATCAGAGATCATGATCAGACAACATTTCCACGGAATAATATTTACGTACACTTGAAAATAGACTGACAACGACAACTGAGCATGACGATGACATGGGACATGACATAAACTTCACAAAGCTTGTCATGTCAATAGTCAATATCGTGTTGGTGTTATGTCATCCACTGTTTTGTCTTTCCAGTCGAATCCAGCCCGACCCAGCCAGCCAACTTTACCACACATACCACCAAATCACCAGATCATATCAGATCACCCACAACGGAAGAAATTTGACATTAGATATTAGAGGGAACTGAAACTGGAGCGTAAGCACGTGTGTTTTGGTTTTTGGTTGAGTTACACAACAAGGAGCATAGTAAAAGAGACAAAAGTTGTCCTGTTGTTTTTCAGACAAGTACATTCCATTTCCATTTTCTTTTTGTTTGATGATTGATAAGCTATCACAGCACAAAAATACTCTGTATCAAACTCAAACTAAATTCATTACCGACTACCAAAGATAGATCTATCATACACGAACAGTCAGTAATAGTGATAGTATAAGCAGATAATTATTGGTAATTAATAATAGGAACAGTTGGCAGTGGAGTGGACCCTGTTGTGTTGTGGACAGTGGGTAAGTAGCTACAAAATTAAAATGCCTTAATTATAATTATTAATAATTCTCATCCACCCATTAATAGTACAAAGTTTGCGAGTCTGTTATTTAACCAGTAACCATAATACACTGGTGAAGTAGAAGCAGAAGTCCATTGTTGTTGTACATCAGTTATTTATGTTCGTAGGTTAGCAGTTCACCTAGTTTTGACTGACTGCAGCAAACAATTATGCCTACCTAATTCATCACTCATTCAGCTCAACGATGCAGATGGCTGCCGCCGGTGCCGATGACAGAGTAGGATAAAAGTGGATATTAAAGACATAACGTGTGAGGTCACCATTTTTATATATAATTTCTTATCTTTTTGTTAGACTTTAGACATTCTTATTAAGGGCTGACTACGTTAGTAATCAACCGAATACAGTGTGACAAAAAGTTATATAAATACTTACTTTGTTGTCTGTGGTTCGTTCTTGCTAAATAAATGGTTATTGCCGGGCTTGTGCTTCTTGGTTTTGCTTATTTTTATTATTATATTTTTGTAGGTTCTTATGATTTCACCCAACCACGCGAATGAATGTATCAGTATCGTGAGCCAATTACGGGGAGCAAATTATGGATTGCTTCTTTAATTGTGGCTATTCGAATTAGACTTTGATTTGATACAAGAAACCTTCGAGTTTCCAATTTCGTCTTGGCTGGACTGAATATCAATGACACGATGGCATTGACATTGGCAGTTGAATTTGTAAAAACAACATTGGAAAACTGTATTGGCTCTCCTGTTGAAGTGGCCTTCTTATTGGACTACTTAGGTGGCATTGATCATAATCCCACCCAAACGGGTACTTTTCTGGAAAATTTTATGTCGAAATGGAAAAGATATTTTGAGAAAAGTCCTCACATGATGATAGTAAAATGTTCGGGAACATGGACTCCTAACTACTCAGGTACATATTACATTTAAATAATGACTGGTGTG
>JAHZND010003869.1:0-16346 GCA_027744115.1 Acrocyrtus sp. NNG-2020 | reverse complement strand
CAGCAGGTAGCTAAAGATAAGCCATCCTTCACTGCCAACTTTTCACCTAACTTTGCACTATAGCCATTTCACGTAAGTGGAAACGTTGCAAAACTACAGACAGAGCTCTCATTTTTAGACATTTTAAAGATTCCCCTGTGCTCGAGTATGACTTTTGCAGAGGAAGGTGAATGAGTCCGGCATGAAGTAAGGATGCTTTTAGAGGTCTCTATATGAAGTCATTTATCCTTTTTATGCTCATTTTTAAGATCCCATATATTTGAACAACATAAGCCATCCAAAATATGACTCGGCTTCTGTTTTTAGCCGGACCAAGTATATACCTTTCCCTTCCTTATCATTATCATCCATACACTTGAAAGCACAGCACAATCTCTGACATAAATGGGCAAACACAGCGGTATGGCAGGCATAAGGTCTATCGACAACATTTTCTTGGAAAAATAACCGGGAAATAGCGGGCACGACAGACGACTGCCTGATATTTCGTGCAAGTGTAAGTGTGCTGTAACAGTTGACGGAATAATGGATACAAAGTGCTTTCTTTCACCAAACAGGAATAATGTAGTCCGAAAGCTGTTGTTAAGTATTAGGAAGTAAACAAAGAGTTCTACCAGCACCACACTGGTTTTTGCCACCCGAATATTCCACACGCCTCCTAATAAGCCAGAGTACATGAATAGATTTAAACATTACCAGCCAGCATTTATGCACATAATGATAGAGTTAGTAGGACTACTTACACCCGCTCACCGTACTTGTTTGAAGGCACTCTCCTATAACTGCAACAAAATTTAGTGGGCTCGGAGCAAGGCGCTCTCTGTGCTCCCTGGCCTATGCAGTGAAAATAAATGTCCAGTGAAGTGAAGGCATTTAGTTTCATTTGGCAAGGAACCAGAAGGCAATAATGTACAAAGGCTTTACGTTTAAAATCCGACGGGTTTTACGGCAGCTCACAAAACATTCTCTCTCCTCATTATGTATTGCTAAAGTTTGAACCGAAACTACCAAACTTTCCATTTTCTTATCCTTGCTCCCATGCTATATTCATTATGCCGTTCCTTCACCGACTCTTAGGATACCTTAACAATATATATGGGTTTTCTTTGCTCCGTCCTAAAAAATATTACATTTGATAGTACATAATGGATGGAAATTGTTAAATAGGAGCCGTTTACAAATAATTTTTTCCGTCTTCCAACTGCACGCTTCCCTTCCCTCGTTCAACCTATTATATTTCAGGAAAGAGTACGATGAAGGCCAAGATAATTCACAAAAGCGAAAGAAAAAAAAAAGGAATTCCCAAGTCGTTGTAACGAGGCGAATGCAAGTAGGGGGATGGGACGACAATTTTTGGCGTAGCCACATTCAGGATTTTGTTTGTTTGCTTACTGGCTTTCACTGCTCATGTTTTCTTTTTCTTTGCTACTTCTTGGGGCCAGGTAGGAGCATGTCAGGGGTATGAGACTGCATCCCTGTGGATACATACAATATCTGGGGCAATTTCCTTTCACAATGCACTGGAAAGTCTACTTGAACCGTTGGAGGGCAATATACTTGCGCCAAAGGAGTAGAGCAATTGTCTTATTGTCTTTCCCTTCTCGCTCACAGTTTCTGCTAAAGCCATGTGCCCTTTTTCATTCTCATTCGGAAGTACTAGTCATTCACTCTACAAAGCACTAAACGTGTGCAAAATGGCTTGATAAAATGAAACCGTGAGAAAATATATGTGGATTTTGTAAGGAAACCCAAACTTTAAGAATGGGACTTTGTGGAAAAGAAAATTCAAGAAAAATCACAAATCGTTTGCTTGCTTTCTTTTCTCTCCTACACCACATTTTTTTAGCTATTCTCTCGAGAGAAGTTAGAAACCTACACGGAGGAGAGGAGGTGCCAATGAAATGGCTTAAAGTGGGGTCGTCCTATTTCCCCTTTTGTTAGGCCGTAAAGAATTGTATCACTATTTTGTGACTTTTGATTTTTATGGCCTTTATCCCTCTTTCCCGGTATTTGCTACTTTGCACTATAAATTAACTTTTGTTGTAGGAAAAAAACAGCAGTACTATTGATACCGTGGCGTTTATTGGGGAATAGAAAAGACGGAAAGACGTGAGAAATTTTCATCTACTCCTAAACTAAAAACCCTTCCCACTCGAACAACTAGTCAGCTGAAAAGTAGAATGACAATGACGATGCGTTTGACACAACACCAGAGAAGAAAATAAGTTTGTAAAGTGTTTCTTTATTTGTGTATACAGCTTGTAACTCTAATTCCGGCAATAACACTTTTCGCCAGAGAAAGAAAGTAGAGAGGAGGATGGAAGTAAGAAGAGTTGTGGGAGTAGGGAGCGACAGTCCTTTTTCTGTATGTATTTATTCGAACGAAAATTTATTTCTTTGACGGAATGAAGGGAAGAGAGCGAGTTGTATGCGGAGTGAGTTTCCAGGCGCCTCTTTTTCTCATGATGACGATATATTTTATTGTTGTCTTTTTTTCTTTAAGTTTACCGTAATAAAACTCTGACGACTAAAACTACAAAGCAGAGAGAAGAAGCTGCCTTGTTCCATTATAGCTGTATATCCTACCCCAAACTCTGTATGTGTTTTTTTATTTTGAAAAAAAATGGGGAGTCAAAACTAATATAGTTCACTTCGCTGCAAAATGCTATCCAGGAAGCAAAAAAAAAGTTACGGGAGTCACTTCACTTACTAGAAAAGTGATGGTGACGGTCGTGTTGGCAGTGTCACTTTTGTAAACTCTCGTATATAGTAAGAAACCTGATGATGACGGTGACAGCAGCGCATGCATTTAGCATGGGAAATGGAGAAAACTGTGGGAAAAGTTTATTCCCAAGATTTACTCATACGCCATGCCATTGAATGATTACCATCATCTGTATTGAACGGAAGTAATGAAGAAGTACGGCAAGGGACCACTTTGTCTTCCTTCTCTTTGATCCTTCTTCTACATAAAAAGGTTCATTTTGACAAATAGGGATGGTAGGCACGGAAGTAGGGGGAAATCAAAACAAAGTTTCAGGCAATTATAATAAGAATGAAAGTGGAGAGTGCAAGAAACAAAGCAGGCAAAAGAATGAAAATAAATAAAAGGGGGAGTGTAGTTCATGAAATAACTTTTCTAACGAACACTTTGTCGAAGCAGTTGTTACATTTACTGCCTCTCGGAAGGAATGGAGGAAAGGGAATGGGTGTGTGAACTAGCACATAAAATTTATAAATTAAAAGGGACTCTCATTATATTTATCCTTTCTGGGATGAAGAATAATTTGTAAGTTCTCCCTATTATATCATTAAAATTTTATCGTGTAGTACTCCAGAGAATTAAAAGAAATTGAATGAAGAAATGGGATGGCGGGAATTCAAGATGAAGAAATTAAAAAGGACAACATCAGAAAACTTAGTTTGTGTACGATGCAGAATGTACATACATTTTCTTTCCTTTTTATAAAAAATGGGTGTTCGGGGAGGCACAATTGTGAAGAAAATCAAACAGCGTTATATTAATGTCAAGAAATTGTTTTTGTCTTGACTAGGAGAAGTGGGTGACGATGGCTGGCAAGATTATTTATACACAGCGGAAACTGAAAATTAAAATATATTGCTGGAGTCTGCTCTGAATTCGTAACTGTTATATAGTGTTAGGACTACAGGCTAAAAACTTTTTCTGTTCTGGTGGCGGTAAATAGAATGATCAAATTTTGCATTCTGAGCACTTAACTTAATTTCGTTCAGAAAGTGCCTTTTATTCTGTATTCGCAAGGAGAGAAAATGGAACCTGCATTAGAAAATTTAGTATTCTGTTTTTTCTTTACATTTCAATGAAATATATTTCGCAAGCTGAGCGTAAAAGTTAATTTTCAAATAAACACCAGGATAGTGATATCGTGCACACTTCCACGTACTACTACTTCAAGAAACGTTGAAACCCTCGCCAAAAAAAAGTTTCCCTCTGGTACGACACACAGAATACAGACACTTTCACTTATTCTACTCTTATCCGCCCCACTTTTCCCCTTTTATCCCAAAGTCACAGAGTAGTGACTGACTAAGGTTAATATTATTCATACTACAATAAAAACTTGTCGCTTGAGGATAAACAGATGAAAGATAGAAGATGCAGAACACAGCATGCGATATGAAATAAATCAAAATAGTGAAAGCAGCCACGAGTTTGTGTTTTTTTCTCTTTTGGCATGAGTATTCCTTGGGTAATGAGAGAGTAACTCTGTGTGCATGCATAAGTAGATAGGTACCCCATTTTTATCTAGCTCAAAATGCGGAGCCAAAGCAATATGCAAACGATCTCCTGGAATTAAAATTTATAGCCAAAACAGAGAAAAACGGATTAAAAAAGGCGCACGAGTTACACGGAACATTTTTTTAAAGTTAAAAGCTGGGTTTGCAAATTGCGACTGTGCCGCATTTTGGTGGATTCAGTTATTTGCTCATTACTTGACGTTTTTTTACTTTTTACGTTTTCTCCAGTCTTTCGCATTTTATATGGATAAATGCAAGAATAAATAGTTTCGTGAAGAATGTCGATATGAATATGTATTGCAATCAATGTCGAATACGAACGGTCTGTAACTTAAAATTTATAGCCAAAACAGAGAAAAACGGATTAAAAAAGGCGCACGAGTTACACGGAACATTTTTTTGAAGTTAAAAGCTGGGTTTGCAAATTGCGAAAGTGCCGCATTTTGGTGGATTCAGTTATTTGCTCATTACTTGACGTTTTTTACTTTTTACGTTTTTCTCCAGTCTTTCGCATTTTATATGGATAAATGCAAGAATAAATAGTTTCGTGAAGAATGTCGATATGAATATGTATTGCAATCAATGTCGAATACGAACGGTCTGTAACTTTCTTCTTGTGCTGCTGGCATTTTTTATGCAGATGCTCCTCCGAAGAAGGAAGTCGTATGGATTTTTGTCCTCTGCAACACAAACTGTGAAATGAAACTGGAGAGAAGGGAAGAAAAAACTACAAAAGAACTTTTTTTCCCTTGTTCCTTTGTTCTTGGAAATATCTTATCTACTTTATAGCTCGACGGACTATACTATTAAAGTGTTAGCGAGTTAGCACTAAAACCACCATAACATGTGTCACTTATCACTTTCCAGAAGAAGAATAAGTATTGTAAAGCCGATAAGCGTAAATTTTTAGTTCTGCCAGAGTCTATCGGTTTTTGCGCAAAGTGTACAAGAGGAGGCGGCAGCATTACCAACTGGATTTCACCCAAAAAGTACAGCGAGCTGGCCCACTTTTTCTCATTTTCCTATTCACATATTCACCATTCAATGTGAGTGCTGACGGTGACAGATCGTATTTTTGGGAACTTTTTTTTTGATTGGCTTACGGTAAAGAGAAAAAAAGGGAGAAAAAGAGTCAAAAAGTTATTGTTCTCAATAGTCAAAGGGAATTGCTGTTTGTCGTTTGGTCTCCCTATTCTCCATTGTGGTGGAATTGTTCCTCTGCTCTGCTGACAGCAAAAAAAATACGGGAGTATGTGCATGCCATGGCCTTCACAAACATGTGAAACGACGTGTTTGATAAAAATTGGTATGATTCAATGAAAAGAAGAAGAAAACAGGATCGCAGGAGTGCTGTGTTTGTTGTCCCGGTAAAAACACAGCAAAAAAGAAACGTGGTTGAAGAGTAAGGTTACAAAACTCCTTTTGCCTCTTGGATCCTCTTCTAGGTAGGAGGCTTTGTGTACGTGTTTCAAAACTGGGACTTCCCAGAAACTGGAAACATGATACAAATTTCGATGAAAACAAAGGATACTAGTACTGACAGAGAGAGCACCTGAATTTGTAGCATTTGTATTAGCTATTTTTGTAGATTTTTTTTTGTTTCTCTTCTGTAAGTGTAAATAATGTAGGTATAAATCTGCTACAATGCCAATCTAACAATCTAGCGGAAAATATAGCCAATCAGTAGTAAAGTAAGCGCAGCGTAATACATAAATACTGATGAAAGCATAAGAGGCATACGAAATAGTCGACTACCTTCACACTACAGTAAACACTGTTCATCATTTTTATTAAACAATCAAAGTATCCTCACCTCTCCCCGTATAAGATATTTACCCTTTCTAGTGGTTAGGATTTAATATAGAAGATTAATTTGCCAGAAAACTGCTTAAAGTTGACTTTCCCCTTAGCTTTGTAATGTGAAAACTATGGGTAGAAAGTGCATGCTTCTAGCAGCCGGTGGGACATCCGCTCCACCATTGTTTTAGAGAATCCAAGAGGGATTTTTTCCTCAAAGTAAGTTAAAATCCTGGTGGACTTTTCTCCTACTCGAGAACTCTTGAAGGCTGCTAAAACCCGTTTTCCTTTGTCGGCAAGTTGAGTGTATCATAAAGAAGCTTAGCGCAAAAACTAAGGAGCCAAGAAAGACCCCAAAAATATATATATATATGCATATATAATGCAAATAAAGTGTTAAAATTAGATCACCTAAAAATATACTTCTCGGTAATTCGTGACAGAGATTTATTGCAGTTCGGTGTAGAGCCGTTTCTCGACTCTGTACTATGGAATCTTCTTTTGACACGGGGGTTAATAATAAAATGAAATTGTGAAATCACGGGATATCCTCACTTCTTACTTTCATCCTTTACGACTTTCAACGACGTCTCAATATTGACAACGAACACTATATCATGATTTATAATTTCCAGGAGTTGAGTTATGTGCCGTTCTGCTACTGATCAGACCACCTTACGAATTAAATTGAAATGAGATGTGTGCTTACCAGCAGCAATTTCGGGCACATGCTTCTGTTAGTTCTGTTGTGTAGTTGTACCTTGTATGAACGCTAATAAAATGATGCACAAAACATTATATAAAAATACCAAGCTGTAGCATTTTAGTGAAACCGCCTGCAAAATAAGAAGAGAAGCGAGTAATGGTTTCGTAATAGTTTCAATCTTACAAACACCATCCTATTATCTAGTTCGAGTGAAGGCGTATTACAACATGACAGAGCTCAAACTAGGGAAACAAAGAGAACGGAACTGACTGCATTACAGGGAATGAACTAGATACAGCATGGCCGATAAAAAGTGAAACGGTTTAGGGATGATAGCTGGCTCGCAAGTCTCATTCATCTTTCTGTACATCCGACTTTCACCGTAACTTTGTGTATTGTGGAAATTGTATTGTACTGCTTGGCTTCCCTTGGCTTTTGCTAAGTCACTCACTGAAATTCTAGACACTGCTCTGTCTACTATTGCAGTGGCAGCTTCACCTTTGTTAGCTTCTCTTCTTGGATAATGCGCAACCATATGCATAAACAGAAATGAAACAATGCAGTAGTGTGAGAACTCCAAAAAAACTGGTTTCTTGTCAACTTCGTTCCAAAGGAAGCAGGAAATGTTGCTGTGAAAAGACAGCCAAAATTATGTACATGTTCAGCTACTTGCATATGCATGAAATGTGGTTATAGCTTGAAACTTTGAAACTTCCCTTTCACAGTGCTCTGATTACCCGCATGCAGTCGTGCTTTGCAAGTTTGAAATCGTTCGCTTGATTAATTATTTCTGTTACATGCATATATAGGTATCTTGAGTGACAGCAGTTGTTCAATTTTGGAACTGCTCCTCGAGTACATATAGTTGAAATGTATTACAACTTACAAAATTTTCCTACAATTTAGAGAACAGTAGACCAATTTAAAAAGTTGCCCTGACTGAACTGAACCATTAACTTTTTTTAAATTTTGAATATAGCTTAAGACATTTGGATGTTTAAGCAGATCAGTACAAATTAAATATTATCCACTGCCTCTTCTTCTCGAGACGTACTTTCTATGATAAAACATGAAACACAAAAGTTATTCAACTTTTACTGGCTTAAAAATGTCAAAACGTCATTATTGTCTCTGAAGTATAAAGTAGATATACCTAGGTATGCACTGCTTAGGTGCGATTAACCTGATTTCGTAACTGGTTCATTACGAAAAAGCTATTCGGTTACAAGACTCAAGTGGAAGAAGAAGAGGGAGACTTACATCAACTTTAGTAGTTGAGTACTACGAGTGAGCTGTTGCTGCCGCTATAAACCATATATTTATGTTGCATGTGAGTAAGACATTATCCCATAGCATTGTCAGTTCATAGTTCATATAGGTAAAGTGGTTCAATAATAGGAATTTATGTTTAGTAAATGCATCGCTTACTACCCTAAAATGAGTTTTTAATTCTCTTCCAAGATTGCCAAAAATTTGTAGACGCGTGTTAAGTACGATTAGCACGGCTCCAAGACACTTGCAGAGTATCAAAATTACCACCCAGGAATATAATTATTAGCATAATTAGACGCGTTAAAATGCTAAGTAATTGGGCTATTATCCAAGAATTCTTGTAGAAGCTAATTATGATTATTAAAGCACTACGACGTGCTGCACACAATCGCTCATTTCGTAAAAATCTGAAAATCCTCGTTTAAAATGCTTCTTTCCTTCTTTCGTTGATACAGCTTGCCCATGCTTACCTGAGGAGACTAGGTAGCGCTGCATTGATTGCGAATACAGTTTAATAATAGAAATATTTGGAGGAGACTATCGGCATTTGTAGAAGAAAGCTGTATTGGGAAAATTTGAAATTTTCAGAGAGCGATTTCACAGAAGTTCTGTTCGTACTACTGTAAAAGTGTGATGAATGAGCATTTTAGAAGATTCCGGTATTATAAGGCTTTAATTTCCTCTCCCTTTTTTCGCGTCTTCCTCCTTCTCTTTCTCCGGCTGCTTTCTACAGAATTTGGACACTGTTTCCCTGTTTCCCTTGTCAAGATTTGTGCTCTGTCATTGTCTTATATAAGCATTCGACTTTAGATTACTCTGAAAATTCAATTTAGCGTTTTCCTAGCGTATAAATATTGGTAAATGAATGTGGTAAATTAAATCCACAGATAGGAAATAAAATCACATCCAAACTACACGTCGACATCCAATAGCCAATTCCATGCACCTTGTGGTGTAATGCTATGTACAGTTTGAGCAGTCTGAATATTTTAGGCCTTCCCTCAGAAACCAAAGGGAAGTTAAACGACTGCATTGCGGAATTAATGTAATTTCCTTTCCTATTTCCACCATTGATACCAATGAGGCAATACACAGTTTCCTTACCCTCCCGCTAGCTTTGCTCTTCCCAGTCAAAAAATTCCATCACGACTTCAACCATTTCTTCCTTCCCGCTTCATTACTACTGAAGTCTACGCAGTATCTAAAGTGCGGAGCCTGCATGAGCTTCACTCTCTAAAGTCGATAAATTATATCTTCCAGTTTTGCATCTTCTTTTAAGCCAAACACGTTGTATGATGATGGCATTCTTGTATCCCTTTCCAGTATAAATGTACTTAACCGGGTATTTTTAGATCATATATTCACTCCATCAAATTGCCGCTTTACACAACTCAGCAACCCTTCTAATGTTGCAAAAATTTTATCATTCTTTTCCTCAACTCTATGTACGATTTTTTGTTCTCGCTCGCTGAAAACCACAGCCTTTCACGCCCTGTCTTAGCAGCTAGATGCTTGGCCAATATCCGTTGCGAAAATAGAGGAAATTTGTCTAGAAGCGAGGTACTATAGACATATCAGATAGGATCTAATAACAGGGAATACTTTCCAAAATGACACCACCACTATTATTCCCAAGCAATGCCATCAATGATGATGATGATCACGATTTTCACACTGTTGTGCCGGTCCCTTTTTTCCACGAAAACACGCAGGAAAGCGAAAGGGTTTTTTTTGGCTAAAGTTCTTAAATGACTAGAAATACAAGCGTCAAAGCATTTCACTTTTATTAATAGTAACTGGGTAAAGAGCGTACTACAAGCCCTTTTGTCGATATACGAACATAGTATACTGACTGTGAGTGCGTAAGGCGTAACATTCACTTTTTTCAAGTCTGCAAAGGACATGTTGGAAACACCGTCAATTCAAAATGGGATACAGTTGAAAAAATCCCATTTTCGGTAGTTGGTGCCACATCATTCACTCTCTGCCACTGTTACTACCAAGTACAACTTTCCTTCCCTTTCTAAGTTGTCATGATTGACCATGACCACACAGGAAGTTTTACCTAAACCTGACTACTTTCGCTCCAGCTCACAACTTTTTTATTGTTGTGGTTTTTGTCGGGCTGTCCCTTTTTCTGCTTCTTCATACGCACACCTGTTCTCCTTGCGTAGTTATGTATGACAATAGTAAATAAAGTTTATATAGGGACATTTTTGAGCAAAATCTAATTCCAACTGCCAGTCTACTATATTAACGCTACGCTGCTGGAGAAACCAAAAATAAGCTTAACGCTCAAAACTGATAAAATTGTAATTAGAAAACGAGATCTATATTTTCGTTTTGTTGCAGTTGTCTACCGTGAAAGATGCCTGCAAGACATAAAGCGAAGTATGCTGTTTGTGTAGCAAATGTCTATTTCCGTTTCAGATGAAAGCTAAAAAAATCTTTATTTTATGTGAATATACTTGAACACAAGCCCATTATTTCATTCCAGCTGAGTAAGCTTACATAAGGAATTAGACATGCAATTTTTGCCAAACAGTGAATTTCCCTTTTTCATCATTAAAGGAGAGATGCCCATTCATTTTGCACTTTAGTGTTGGCACGCTCTCTACAGATAAACTGTTTCACTTTGAACCTAACTTGGCACAATTTTTTGGCCATAATAGGAGCTGAAACAGTCAAAAAGTGTTTTGTATCCTGATATTACTTTCTCCACAAGAAATCAAAGCATGGGTTTCTGCCTCAAGCAGCATACTTATATCACGCGATTACTACTGCAATATGACCGGAAAATGCGCCTAGTTTGATGAAGCGTGAAGACTTACTGTAAATTTGGAAACTGTGAGGATTGGGGAAAAGTTGCTGCTAGATGTAGACTGCTGCAGTTGTAATCTCATTAGAATGACAAAGTGACAACATGGAACATGAAGTATAGCTGGAAGGAGACTTGAGCATAACTGCTACATTATTACAATATATGTATACTACTGCGTCATTTTTAATTTCCAATTAGTATTAGTACGATAATCACCTGCTGACCTACTAGTATAATGTCAAGGGATATATAATACGAAAAAAGCTCAAGGATAGGTAGGCGGAAATCGTGACTGCGCTATTTCAACTGCACTTCTTCGAGGACACACTCATTTTAGACTTAACAACTTGCGTGGGATTCGGATGATGTTAGAATTGATATTACAAATTACCCTGCTTCACTAACTGCCTACATGTAAAGAAATTTCTTCCACTCTCGGTTTTATAATTTTCGCTGTTTAGTTTCTATGTAGGAAACGCGAAGGTAAACACAAGTTCATGCCTATTTACTAATACGTGCTTCAATTTTGCCTTTGGCTTACTGCGTTAACTACATATAGATAGAGAACGTGATTTATTTTATTAATATTTGTAAACGTGATTCTCGAGTGAAAGACTGAACGAGTTGATTCTAAAGTACTTATTAGCATTAGCCTTTCTTAGGTTAATCGTTATTCTCATCACAGTAGCCTACAACTTACATTTTTGGCAAATGGGTATGAATACGCACATACTTAATAATTTTGACCTTTCTCCCGCTTTTAAATGAAGGCTAATGTAGAAAATACAAGGAAGAGTAATGGTGGAGTTGTACACAAAATTATGAATATGTAAACCGAGAAATGGTTTGAAAAGCATTGCAAGCAAGCAAGCGCACCATGTTTGCGGCACCCGGAAGCTTTTGTCATAAAACTTTCACTACTTTTTACTAGCACGCAACACCTGCTCTTTTCTGATATCAGTCACTGTGCTAATTACATTTGAATGTTGAAATGAAAAGTGCGGCGAAAGGGAAGCTTTCATTAATCGCCTTACATTTAGTCCCATTTAATTTCAGGAAGCAGAATAAACATTATTAGTGAACTCTCATTTTGGTTCTCAATTTGTTAAATTAGTAGGAGTGAGAAAACGCACGTACGACTGGTATAGGAGATATGTTATAGGTACATTGGCATACCTATGAGTTTCTAAGCGCTTATTTTGCTCACCTCAGCACATGTGTGTTTTTATCCTTGTATCTCTGTAGATAGGTAGCGTTTATGGCTACCATGAAGGATGCCAAACCGATTTAAAAGTGAAAGTTATTTCAATTCCAGGAAATTTCCAGGGTGAGTAAAATGATTGGGAAGCTGGCCCTTTCCAAGTAACTCCTAATTGAATTGACATTTAGGCCTCCACTTAACACACAATCCATTAATGTGATACAGTGGTAAAAGTAAGTGGTGGGCGATCTCATCATGGTGAAAATTAAGTAGATTCATTGGCCACCGCACCACCTACTCCCACACACAGGCACGTCACCCTATAAACTACCTAGGCAGAAAATCCAGTAACACGTCTCGTCTCCCCATGGGCGTCGAAGGGGTCCAGTGAACGTGCAAAATGAAAAGAGAGATTGCTATCAGAGTAAGAGTGAAAGCGAGAGAAAGTGAGAAAAAGATGCTATGTAAAGTTAGCTAGAAATGGGCCACAGAGCCCTCCGTCTCTCAATAAATAGTGAATAAAGGCCGTGTATTATTACTCTCTCAGCCAGGAGCAACTAACCACATATTTTATTAAAACGAGAGGGGCATCACATGGCGATATCTGTTACTAAAGGTACATTCTTTTCACCTGTTTCTTGTAGATAACTAGATGCACTGGGATTTCATGCCTTATATAATGCACTTATGCAGTGCTTAAGTCCACCTTCGACGGAGTGAACGTTCACGGATATGAGAGCAAAAAAATTGGCTGAAGTAGACAGTAAAGGTAAAAAAAATGGGGATACAAAATGAGCTTCTGCAGAAGAGCCTTGTGACGGATGTTCATGTTGGTGATGGTGGGTGGGAGTGGGATGCAAGCTGATTTGAAAAGGATGTAGCGAATCCAGAGATAGAGGAAGAAATGAGCGTTCCACTTCTGCATACTACTCCTATTCCATACAATAGATTTCCAATATAAGGATTAGTGAATATTTTATTTGATCTGAAACGAAGAAAAAAAAAAGTGTTTTGCTGATACTACCGTTTACACGCCCGGTGAAAGGACATTAAAGGTAGGCACTTTTTTTTTACAGAAAAGCAGGTTTCTGCTTCTGTTCGAGTCAGTTGTTTTCTTTCTGGCACAGAAGTAATGTAAATTATCTACTTTGTGCCACGCCAGCTTCCCACTGCAGCCATAATTTTTCTTTATAAGGAAACGAAATAATATTCAATATTACTTTTTATTTAGGTAATTTCACATATGTACCATTTGATGCATGTCTCTGGCTAAATAAAAACCGTTAGAGTTCTGTAGCGATAAGTCAGATTTATGAATCAAATAATTCCTTTGGCTCTTGCACACTGCAACACTATACTGCCGTTGCTGTTACCCGCTCGTTTGCAGGGTACAAGGTAGGATGCTGCCACTGGAAAAGTACGGGAGGGGAAAGTGGCAAGAAAATTCCTTTGTAACTTTATTTATAGCTGAAGCAGAATCACGACCAGTGTAGATTGAGAGTCATGGATAAAGAATTTCGTATGAGCAATCTTTTTCATGAAATAAAAATTGAGAGAGCGCCACTGAAAGTATTTGAATTTTTTAGTCTGTACTTTAAAAGAATTTTTCGATTTTCCTAAGTTTCTTTTTATGCCCTTCTTATGAATTTGACGTAGATGCTATTTTTGATACGATTAATGGAGCTTTTAGCAAATGATTATACTGCAAGGACTGTTCTAGAAGTGGACTCTATTCACTGGCTAGCTATTCGCACATTGTTTTAAGTGCACAAAACATCACATTTTCACATTGTTTGTGGAAAAATACGGCATTTATTGCAAAAAGCAAGTAGTTTTGGTCCACTTAAAACTTGTAAATAAATGGATGGTTTTTCGTAGTGCAGAGAAAAAGCATAGGACGATTGTATTTTGAATTCTCCTCTTTTCCCACTTTCTAAATGAAAACGTTATTTCACGAGACTTTTATGCAGGAAGGCTAGCTATTTTTTGTTAGACACGCGAAAAGTTGAGTTTTTGCAGCAATTTTTTATGTTAAGCATTTTCAACAAAAGAACTGCGCTTGCATAAAGTTATAGAAAGTGGAAGTGGTGAATCATATTTCAAGGCAGAAACCCCATTCTTGTTAATTTTATGCCTGGTTTACATGCATCAGGGTAATATTATGCATAATCCTATACATCCGAAATCATGTTCTGGATAAAGAAATGTAAAAATCCAAGTCTTAGCTTGAGCTTTCTAATACTCGGGTACATTAACATGCATGACACATCCAGCTCAGGAATAATTTATATTCATACAAAGTTCCTTGGAAAGGAGAAATAGGCTTGGTTCAGAACCAGAGTTTAACATTTAAAACAAGATGTAATAAGAAACAATATGATATAATCCAAACTTCACATTACGCCACACAGTGATATCCTATATTTGCACATTTTGATCTCTTCATGTCTTCTTTTAGCTCAAATAACTGAGCTTGCGTGGATGCAATGGAAATTGCGTTTTCTGATTTGAGCTCTGATTTTATAAGCAGTATAGCTTTGGTGAATTTGCACACTGATCAGGAGAAAAGTCAAATAAACGTATTTATACAAGTTCGTGTACAGTTCTGAGGGCCGGAGGCAATTATATTTTGAAGTAACTGGAGAATCCGTAATCAATACTGGGATTCATGTCACAATGTGCTTTGATATTTTGTCCTACCTGAAGGCATGTCTTTGCTGCGTGTAGTGACAACACAAAGACGCTTTCCAATCTCAACAAAAGGGAGTGAAAGGCTTTCACATTATAATTTTTCCTTTGATCTTTTCCTCAGTTACATAAAGTGTCGACGAGCATTTTACTTTCTCCAATATATACGACTCGATGATCATGATCTTCCATTTTTCTTGCACTTATTGTGATTCCTTGCAACGTTTCTTCCAGAGACTGCCACCGCTAACAATGGAGGGAAAGTGCTCCTTTCCAAGATGGATATTCAATCTTACAATACCACGGAAAGAGGCAGGATGAATTGATAAATGAGTTTGGTTTGCATCTCTTGTTCCATTCCAGTTCAGTATCACATTCCCTTTCATTTTCTTTTAGAGGATCATAATAGAGGCCCTAAAAATATTAGCCTTCTTTCCCTTTCTACACTGTAATCCAAGTTAAGAACCATCTCCTGAAAAATTTCCTACGATGTGGTTGGCTTTCCATAAATATGACAGCCTTTGACATGAAGATTGAGAAGTAGGGTAAAGAACAATCTAAAGGGAAGTAAGTTCTGTGAGCTGCTATCATTCGGGAAGACCTGAGAAAGTGCTATACAAAGAATACCACCTTTGTACCCTTTATAAGAGCCGTAGTGCTATAAGGAAGATCCTAACCCAAAGTAAGTAGGTATAGGTATAGAGAATAGACGTTGGCAGAAAATTAAGACATTTCTCATGTCTCATAAATATATATTATTCAGCATCTTTCGCGAACTAAAGGGCTGCAGAGAAAAATTGCGGCATTTACCGAGTGTTTTATGAAATGTACAGGAAGAGGAACTTTATTAATAAGCTCGCTATATAAATCATAGCGAGCGAAGACTCCTCCTTGTGTAGAAATAAAGCCATCCTCAGGTTTGATTAGCGTAGTCCTTGAACTTCCTTTCATTAATAATTTTCTGCGTACTGTGTACAGTTCATCGTAAAGCTATTAGATAACAGAGCGGTCTACAGCCTCATTCATCACTGCTACTGCAGATTATTATTTAGGCCAGTAACGTGCTAGTTGCTGACGTTTGTCCTTCAGCAGTCGAAGTGTGTTTAGTTAATAGATTTTTAAATTTCCTACTTCTTAATCAAATTTAGCCTTCATTAATAACTGAAATTGCCGCTCAACATGTAGTATATGTACCTCCTTTCACATTCTTTCTTTGATGAATGTAATCTAACACCTACAATTGTTAATGCTCACCGCTTTCCAGAGAAAGTACATAATTTTGATTACTAGAGCAAATAAGCAAGTGTATGGGCTAACGCTCTCTGTAAATTAGCAGAATCATTTATCAGCCAGACGCAAACAGGATAATTGAAAGCACAGATTGGTTCGTGGCAATACCACATTTTTCAACAGAATTTGCGCAAAACAATAGCATCAGCTGAAACCGAAATAAATTTTGAAACGCTCCATAAAAGAATCAACGAGAAAAAATTCATTCTTTTTTGCAGTTTTCATTTTACGAAGAAAGCGAGGAAAGGAAAAAAAACTGGGAAAGGAAAACAAGGCATAATTTTTGTTTACAT
>JAHZND010003868.1:0-20437 GCA_027744115.1 Acrocyrtus sp. NNG-2020 | reverse complement strand
CAAACAAAATATGGAATGAAACAAAAGGAAAAGGAGTCCTTGTTGCCGGAATCGACACAGGAGTTAGATGGACGCATGAAACACTATCTGAAAACTTCGTAGGCCTCAGTCACAATGGCTGGTATGATCCTATTCTATATACACAGACCCCAGGTGACTTGCACGGCCATGGTACGCATACCATGGGTACCATTGTCGGAAGTAACGGTATCGGAGTCGCTCCAAAGGCAAAATGGATGGCCTGTCGTGCATGCCTTGCAAGTGGGTGCATGCAACACTCACTTTTGGCTTGCGGACAATACGTACTCTGTCCAAGTAATCCAACCTCTGGTAAAAATTGTTCAGGATCCCCGCACATTGTAAACAACTCGTGGGGTACTAAAGGGGGGCAAGGCTGGTATGACCCAGTAATTCGTGCTTGGATTGCTGCCGGAATAATTCCGTTCTTTGCTATAGGAAATAGCGGTCCTAATTGCAACACGGCAGGAAGTCCCGGAGATAATGCAAATGTAATAGCAGTAGGGTCAACAGATGCCGATGGCCGGTTAAGCAAATTTTCCAGTCGCGGACCAAAAACGAAATCAGCTTCCTCTAAGGAGGCGGGAACCAAAGACGACTTATTAAATATCAAAAGCTTGCTTCGTACTTTAACAAACGTAGGAGAACAGAAATCTGCGACAGAAATTATTAAGCCAGACATTAGTGCTCCTGGTCACAAGATTACTTCTGCGTATGTCACTACCGATAGCTCATACAAAGTCTTTTCGGGAACAAGTATGGCTTCGCCAGCAGCTGCGGGTGAGTAGATTTCCCACAAATAATATCAATACATAATATCGGGAGTTTAAATATATATGTGTTGTGAGTTTGTAATTATTTGCTTGTTATTAGTTAAAGCAAGGTTCAAAAGCTTATTTTCTATAATTCAAAGTAGGTATTTCTTTGTTGCATTATAGGAGTAGCTGCTCTACTACTCTCCAAAAATCATAACATCACCCTGTCCGAAATGAAAGAGCTGCTTTTTTTCACCACTGACCAACAGCTGCCTCCTACAAATTCCGAGCAATGTGGTCCGACACCAGAAAACGAGTTTCCTAATTCAATGTATGGCTATGGTATAATCAATGCAAAAGACGCGTACAAAAAAATGTTTAAAACATTCTAATAGCAAATGTTGTATTTTTTATAATAAAGTATTGGAAGATTATTGTTATGAATTAAGCCCATTTCGACAAAATTGTTTCCGCCACATCACATGGTTTAGCATTTATTTGAAGCACCTTACAGAGATTCTTTAGTAAATCCAAAATTGTTTTTCTCCACAATCCTTAAGGCAATAGCTTAATGCTAGTATGCTAGCGATTCAAATGTGTCGTCCCTTTCTCTATTTTTCTCAGCTACGCACGGAAGTTTTCTAAACTGATGATTGTAGCGAATCCATTTGTTCATTACTGCAACAGATACATCCATTAAATTCATGAAAATTGTTGTGGCATTTTATTTTGGTAAAATAACTCATACTCCATTTATTTCCGTGGAGAACACTGCATCCAGCATGCCTCGTCCAAGGATCCCCGCGACCGTCACTTCGAAGATTTCGCCAAAACACTGCCGTATTTTTTTTCGGTTTTATTTGTACTCCAATAAATGGGAAAACTGTAGCGCCTCCTGCGGTTACGTCTTCCAACTAAGAAAATGTATACAGATTACTATTATTGAAGTTTTTCAGTTAAAATAGGGACAAGTACTTCCGGAGACATACCGCACTGTATAACGGTATATTTTTTACACAACGTAAAAATCGTGTTAGTCAAAATTGCAGCATTGGCCTCAATAACCTTGTCTCGTATTTTAACCTGTAACTATTGTCTGTGATTCTAAATTTTTATTTCCGTGGAGAACACTGCATCCAGCATGCCTCGTCCAAGGATCCCCGCGACCGTCGCTTCGAAGATTTCGCCAAAACACTGCCGCATTTTTTTTCGGTTTTATTTGTACTCCAATAAATGGGAAAACTGTAGCGCCTCCTGCGGCTACGTCTTCCAACTAAGAAAATGTATACAGATTACTACTATTGAAGTTTTTCAGTTAAAAGAGGGATAAGTACTTCCGGAGACATAGCGCACTGTATAACGGTATATTTTTTACACAACGTAAAAATCGTGTTAGTCAAAATTGCAGCATTGGCCTCAATAACCTTGTCTCGTATTTTAACCTGTAACTATTGTCTGTGATTTTAAATAGGTAATAGATTTATCCACATTAGTATTGAGAAACTAAACTTTCTTATAAGAACTAGAAGTTTTGAATGGAATTTTCCATCTTTCCTGTCCTATATTGCAAAACACCTTCTCAGAAACCAAAATAACGTTGCGAGGCATAACGCTGCAAACACGTCAACGCATTTTTACAGTAATTAGGTGCTATGCCGTTCTTGCTACGTTCTACGTTAGATATAAAATTGCGAGCAATTAAAAATATCCACTTGAGTACAATTGGCTGTTTTGGCAAGTACAGCTATGCAAAGCATGTATTTTGCTTAAACTACTTTAATGGAAATTTATAATTTATTAACTATTGATGAACTTTCCAGTACAATAGTTTAAGGCAAATGCTTAAGGAAATATGCAAAACAATGTCTGTTAGCTTAGGGTTTATGATTCTCACGAGACTTTCTTTGGGGAAATTGTAGCCAATAACCGTGATTCCAAAATAAAAACGAGAGATAAAACTACATCCTTTGCGTATTTTTTCTCTATTAAGTATCATTATTCTTTAGCATTTATCTTATAAACTGTGTGCTATGATCGTAAAACCCTCAGTCCCTTCGTGGATTTTCTTATCTGATAACTTAAATAGCACTTACGTAAACCATAAAAGTAGCCATCCGGTTCCCCCGAACGAGTTCTATTGGATTATAAAAGTGATCATTTCCTGTGATGTAATCAGTGTGTGGGGAATAGCGACCAGCTATTCCGTAATTGGCAACCTGATAAATCTCGGAGGCTTCATTTTCTGGAAATACTTCTAGATCGACGGCATTACTAATTCTCTTGCTAACTCTTTCTATTAATGGACCGTCATCTTGATTTAACCAGGCTCTATCATTTCAAATGCAACCATTAATGTATGTACCGTTGCAACATTTATTAGGTATTATTGGTATTATGAAACGTACTGTTTACTAGTTCTAACATCAGTAGCGACATATCCTCCGTCTCTTCCTTGATGCAAACTTCTTCTTAATCTTGATGTTGCTTTAGTTTTGAAAATCTCGGTTTCAGCGTCAGTCAGAAAATCATGGTATAATGCAATGTAAGGGTCCAAAGAGTACTCCTCCACTTTAAAAGGAATTAGTTGGGACATTGTAAATTGTCGATGAACGTATCTGCACCGTAGTTTTGCATCTAATTTTGGAGTCTATGAAAAACAAAATTACTTCGTTGGAATACATACAAATAATGAAGATGAATATTTAAGGGTGTTAGTATAAAATCTCCTAATGCAAAATTTTGTCCATAAAATCTAATAATATAATCATAGCCAGACGAAAGCAGGTAGATATTCTAAAATTTCAAAAATTGTCCAGAGTGGAAATTTGCACGAGTTTTAGGGTTTCCATACTTCAGTATGGAATATAATACCTAAGAAATACAATATATCAAGTCTGACTCAAATAATCCGTCAAATTTTTACAAAAAAGGATATTACGACTTTGTTGTGCTCAAATCACGAAGATCCGATCTGGCTGACAAACTCGACTTGACCTGAGGCCTATTTTTCTCGTTTGGACTTGCAAGCTAACTTAGGTCACGCTTGAGCCCGGACTGAAATAGTCATATTTCATTGAAAAAATGTGAGCAAAGAGAATCTACACCATAGCTCCATAAGCGAAGCGCTGCACCTAGCTACTAATACCAATGTTCTAAATAGTTCACTCGTCACAAACGTGCTTCTGGGATCTAAAAATACCGTTTGTCCGATCAGATTATATTATACCATTTTATGAACTTTAACTTTTGTGTATTGGAAATGAGTGAATTAAGAGCTTTCAACATAATTTTCTGTGCATATCCCTTTAAAACTTACTCGTAGGTATTCTCCTCGGCAGAGGGATTTAAAGTTTTCGTTTTCTTCAGCAATTGTCAACAAGGTCATTATCTTTGGTTTGTAGCGATTAAAATGTCTATGTTTCTGTAGCTTTGAATTTAGTGGCTTTTCAAAAGTTTGCCAGGTTTCTCCAGAAGGACCGCGTTTTTGTAGAATTTCATCATGCTGAAATATTAAGGAAAACGTATTAAATTTTAGTTGTACTCAAACAGTATAACCAAACAATTTTGTTGCCACTATGGGTAAGTACATATGCTTACAACGCGCTTTGTGGTCTCCAAAAAAGGGAGAATTTCTTCTTGTGTCGCTGTTGGCATTCTCAGTGAGTCGTCCTCGTACTCCTCGGTCGCTCTTGCTAGTGCCATCTCCAGCCATCCAATAGCTCTGTCATACAGACCTTTGTTAAATGCAGCTTTTCCAAGGAAAAGACAATCTCTTGCTGCAAAAAATATAAGTCGTTTTAAAATTATGCTGGACGTAAAAGGTATTGGACTGCATACCATAAGCTTAATAGTATGCTTGTTTCAGTCGAAAGTTTTAAGTTTAGTTTACTTAAATCGCTCAGTGTGTTTTCTTGAGGTTATTGCAAAAGCAAAGTAGTAAGTAAATACAAACCATTAATTTTGACTTTGCAGCCTCTGACAACTATTTGACAAGATCTTCCTAATATATTTGGATTCGACGTTAACTTAAATCGATACATCTTGAAGTCCACTACATATGTATGAAATTGTTTCGCCTGTCTTTTCCAATAATATGCCAAAAGGAAATCCTACATTCGATTTGTTTCCAGAGCTAAAATTTCCATCCGGATCATCTTAAAACAACTCAGACTTGACTAGACCGTTTGCAATCGATTGGCCTGAGAATCAGAGGTCAATAAGCACTGTCAAAGAACAAGTAATACGACCTAAAGTAGTAACTGAAAGCTACATCAGCGGCTACCAGCAAAATTAGAACATTTGCATGATTGCAGTATTCTTTTCTGGTGGTTACTGTTTCTTGCCGATTTTACTTCGTCTTGGGACGATTGGGACTGCTTAGGGATGTACCGAGTGCTGAAAGCATTACTTTAGAGAAATACCCATATCATGATCATGATCTGATCAAGCAATTTTCCACGTGGTTAGGTTAACCTGAAGGTATGCCGCCGATTCGATGGAAAGGATAATCATTGCCATCTTTCTCGATTTTGAAACACCCGCCAAGTCACCTGCTCTCAGCCAAAAAAAAGTTCGGATGCAAACCAAAGCTTCTCATGAAAGGGTGGTTTTAGGATGACCGAATGGACATTTTCGCTCAGGAAATAAAACAAGCGGGTGCGTCGCACTGGGGTTGGGTTATCTTTGACATTTTTGGGCACAAAATTTTTATATACATGTAATAGACAGCAGGACGCATCAACTTTCGTTCATGTAGAATTTTTAAAAATCGGGAATACCCTATTATGCCATTGTTGGGTCAGTGCAAAAACAAATTGAATGGTCTGCATAGTAGTGTACCTATTTAGTTAGAAAAAAGAGTTGTATGGTGTGAAAAAAACAGTTGATATCATAACGTGGTTGATAATTAAGCTAATGAAAATATATTAATACCCATGGATTGGAAACTGTAATTACTAGTGTATCCTGACATTAAATTGTCGGAATATAGGCTTAAACAAGTATAACTTAATTAGCACACTATTGTCAAAGAACACGATGATGATGGACTTGGCTTCGTTGGAGGACTAACTCGAGAATCTTTTTCAACCAAGAGTTCTGATAGCAAAATTGCAGCGACCAACACCATCGTCATATTCTCTCGCATTTTGTTAATAAAGTACTCTACAATAATAATGTTGATCGAACCGGATAGCTTATATGGGCTCTGCTGGACATTTTCTTCAGTAGGTAAGACTCCGTGAATGATTTTGGACAAGTTTAGTTGGTAAGTATCTTGGAGTCCCACGAGTGCCATTGTTCCACCAACAAAGTCGTCAAATGATGGAAGCTCCTTGCCATTCTTAATAATTTCCCCAGCCAACACTGCAAACAAATGCATCGTTGCATTTGAGAAAAAGTGTCATATAAGTAACTATACGTACAACCACTGATCAGCTTTGAAATTATCCTGCGACATTTTACCACCTTTAACTAGTGTGTTGTTGCTAATAGTCTCCGCAACCATTTCCCAATCAACCACCATCCTCTTGAGGATATGATAAGCGTTCATTGGATTTTCAACAATCTCCGCGACGTTCTCCACATTCACGTCAATTTTTTTGAAATCCTCTATGTACCTTATAATGTAAAACATAATGAAATATAAAAGCAGTTTAGCCTAAAATGTTTCTACCTTATTATTTATTACTAGTTTTGCCATATGCTATGTGTAAAGCCTCACAGGGGGGTTTTTATAGAGCAAATGATCTTGTTTCGTTGCAACTGATTTCCATTTAAAGTTTAAAAATTTAAAAAAAGATCAAGTATCATTGCAAGTATCAGTGCAAATTTGGGGTAGTTAAACGTTTAATTCTAACACATTGCATCCGTTCCTTATCTTATGTCCACGCTGCTATGAGTTATGCCATAGCATTTACGAGAAGTTCGAAGTTCCCCGAAACATTTTGGATTATACTTTGATTTAGATTTAGAGTGCTACAAACACAAAAATATTGCTTTATTTTTGTAAATTATATTTTACATTAATTATATTCATTAGTTCATGCGCTAGCGGTACGTTATCAAAAATTCCAGTACATGTATAAAAATGTCTATGTTGTCTAAACCACATTGAGGCATTCTTCGCCTTACTTCGAGGCGATATGCAGATGAGATGAGAGATGAGAGCAACCGACATTCATTTGCATATTCTTTAGACACTTTTTTCTGTGGCTTCCGCAAGTCTTGCTTCCTCTACCCCCGTAACCTTTAGGATAGATAACTTTAATTGCTTGTAGTTAAATTTATGTGAGTTTAGACTGATTTGAATTCAGATTCGTGTTCAGCATTTTCGAATTAGTTAATTACTATTAATCAGAACTTCGTTCACTACACCTGGTGAGTATACCATGTAAGTCGTGAAGCATGTTATATATTAAATTTTCCGCAAATGTATAAATCATACACTTTTTAAAATTCCATACGGCATAATACAGTTTTTTAAAAAACACGTCCACGGTTGTTTAAAATTTTGCTAATTATGTAATTAAATAGTTTGGCTGACTTACTTTTGCACGATTTGCAGACTTTCATCAAGTGCTTTAGCGTACTGTTCTAGTTTCTTCACTATTCCAGACTCGTGTCTGTATATCCTTTGAAGTTCCGTCGTTGAAGAAAAAATTTCTTCGTGTTGCGAAAAACACATTGCAAACTGGCAACTTGCCATAAATAGGAGTATCCCTAGGCTGATTGCAGCTACCTTACTACTATTAAATGCACCCGGCTTATAGAAAACTGACTCTGTACTCTTACGTAAATGGTGGAGCTCCATTACCAGAAATGTAAAAATACAGGGGTGGGAACTGAACTGTTATTGAAAAGAACGGCTCTTTTGTTTCATAATCGTGGTCTTGCTTATTTGAAGATAGACCACCGATCAGAAGTCACAAAATTCTTTCCTTAACTTTCACTGAAGGGCGACTTGTGCTACTTCTGGTCGGTGAAGATAGACAATGTACGGCGTTGCAATTGGTTGTGTCGCAAACAAAAAGCTTCTGATTTTGGAATAAGACCGTTCTTTCCAACAAAACAACGCAACGGTTCTCCCCTTGTACTAACTATGGGTACACTGCTTGAAAAATTTTCACAAAGAAAACGTCTCAAATTTAACTCTCGTATATTATACTCTGATCAACGCCCCTTTTAAGTTTTAAAGAAAAATTCTGTAAACAACTTTGTGACATAGCCTTAGTGGTTTAATCTTTGCAACTCTTTAATTTTGAGAAATCCCAAAAACCAATTTCTAAATGTCAGCAAACTTTTGCTAGCAGTCGTTGACTGTTGCCTTCTTCTGAGACGTGACTACAGCGTCAAGGCACAAAAACTATAATGCTAAGCAGTCGACGTAGCATTGCATTCTTTTTTTTGAAAGTAACTAAAAAGTGAACTACAGATAGGTGCCCATGTTTTGCTCAGGCATGTCAAGTTTAGATGCTTAATGAAGCTTATACCGTTACTGAGGAAGCAGAGTGATTCAATAAAACAGGTAGAAACATCTACCTATTAGTGCACATACATAGTAAAATCGTTGACTTAGAAAAACGAGTAACCCTTGCAGAACACAGTGCAGACCCCACTTTATGAAAACGTGCAACGCGTAAATATGTATACTATACCGGGCCACGTAACAGCCAGGCTATATTTTTATGTAATCATCATTTCAAGGTAGCGTGACTCTGATTCTGATATCACCTACACCGTGCAGCGTAACAATGTAATACTAAATGTTGGACAACTAGCAGTTTCAAAGGTACAGTTTTATCGAAACCGGTCTGAACTGAACCGGAATTTCACATATGCATGTAACCACTGTTTTAATTTTTTAGTTAAGGTTGTCAAACAATTTATTCAACGCGATTTATTTTGCCATGATTTATTATTTTAGGATTAATAACTCTGGAAGTGGTGGCTGGCAATTATGTATATCATTATCGGAAGAAATGTTTATTGTCTAAAATACAAAATTGATAATAAAAAGTATAAGAAACGGTGGGATTTTTGTTAGTATAAAAGGGGCTTTTGTGACCATACTCATCTCGTTTATTTTTTCCTTTATTCATTGTGAGTTCTCTAGCAGGTTGAACTTGGCGACAAAGAAAATAGCTTTTGCTTACAAATTCACAAAAATAACAGCGCAGATATATTTTTTGGCTCAGAGTGTCAAAGGCTCTCATCCAATAAGGTTTTGGGGAAAACGAAACTAAAAAAATTCTAAAATGAAATTTCAAAACACAGGCCTGAGTAATGTAATTAAAATACATCATGTATTTCAAATATATTTTCCAACTGCAATATTTTTTTAAACAAAACTTTGCACATCTTGGTGAAAATAAGAACATTTTTCCATCAGTTTCGAAAAACATTACAATTTTTAAGTAAAACGCCAAAACTCACAAACGCGCAGAATTTGTGGCGTTTTGTAAATTTTTGCACAAAAAATCACTTCGACGTCAAACAACAGACATCTAAAAAATATCAGAAAGTACAAAAATTTATTTTGGAAAGTATTTTGTATTCTGAAGGAGATTCGAGCAAATCTAGGTAGGTATTTCACATGCACTTGTATTTTAGATGTATTTGCTACGCGTGCATTCTGTGTTTGTATTTTGTCTAGGCCTGGCAAAGCTCCTGAATGGTTGACAGCCTCAAATACCCTAAGCCAAAAACCATGTTTGCGCTGTTGTTATTGATTGAAATTAGCTAAAGAAGCAAAAATCTTTCGGTATCGACAAGTCGTTTTTGGCCCAAAGTGCAGTTCATTCTTATTGGGAGCTGTAATGGATCATCAACTGAAGAGAAAGCGGAGAAAAGAGTGGTTACCAAGTTCGGAAGGGTGTTGGAAGCACCCTATAGATTTTAGTATACAAGTACATAGTACATACTAATATTTTTGTCCCATTTCCTTTATTTGATAATTAAAAGTAGTTTATAAACCAAAAAATTTCATCGACTGGGGCGCAGAAAATTCAAATTTTCGGTTCAAAATATCACCTAATTAAATGTAGATGAAGATGAAACTGAATTTCATCGATTACTCGACCGTGTTGTGGTATGAACAGTCAGTACCCCTAGGCTGAAAAAAAAGAAAAACTGCTAAGGCCTGTTCTTTGAATTTTGGCGATTAAGAAGTGTACCATAGTTAATAAATGCAGTTTTTACAGGTGATTATCAATCATCTAAAATATAATCGATGAATATTTTAATCGGTGTACGGAGTCTGTATGACAATAAGAAAAGATTATAACCGCAGTTTGAATTTTACATTTATAAAGTACCTAGTAGATTAAAGATTATCGTTAAGTCCAATGAATACCCTTATTGTATTATTTTTTTAAAAAGTAACAGAAGTACCTCAAACTATAAAGAAAAAACTCAGTATTTTTATTATGATGAATCACTATCTGATGAAATTGAAGGTCTTTCCCGTTTGCTATTCTTTTTTTTCGATTTAGCTTTTTTCTTCTTCTTCAACTCTTTCTTTAGTATTTTGAGCAGCTTCTCGTTAGTCCTATAAAGTTAAAGGAATATTCAGACATTCAAACAAAAAGCTCATCCAGTTCATGTTCATAGATGTTATATTTTCATAGTATGAGTAATGAGTATGAAAACTTTTAAAAACAAAGAATACAAATGAATAAACAACCACATACGGGTTATGCGGACTTTCTTCCCCCATTTTACGTTTTTGTGTTGACTCGTGACCACGGGCGTATCTAGGTGGAGATCGACTCCAATGCTTTCTGGAACCTTCGTCCGAGTCCAAATGAGAATGAGACTGTCCCTTTCTAAGTCGCTTTGACATGTCTTCATCTGATTCAACTCCTGAGTTTGATTTCGAAGCTGATGGGTCTCTTATCCATGGTGCTCGAGGTCGGGATTTGGGCATTGTGGTAGTAGATTTCGTCTTTTTGTCCTCAAATACTTCTACGCCACGCCCTTTACCCTTCCATTTATATTTTGAGACACTCTGACTGAAATCTACGTGTATTCTACGGTCATCAATAAGAACATTGTCCATTTTAAAATATGCATCTTCACATGCTTTTTTGTCTTCAAATTCAATAAAAGCGTATTGCAACGACTCTCCAGTCCTTTGATCCCTAATTACTTCGCAACTGAAAGTTAAGAATAAAATATAATTTATAGCAGCAGAATATCGGTTGGATTTTAGATAAGCTGAGGTTGAAAGAATTAAAAATCTCATGATCCAGTGCAGTCGTAAGATTTAGAGCTGAACATGAACTGGTAAACCTTAAATGTTCTTAACTATTTTAGAGTCACATTATATTATAACCTCCCTCATTGAAGACACCTAGATACCAATAGACTCAGAGAATTAAATCCGGAACAACTTACTCTGATAGTGAGTTGTTTTCAGAAAACATTCGAGGATATGACACTTTGAAGTTTGGCTGAAAAATAATAGAGGTTAACCTCATGCCATTAGATTAGGCTGCTACTGCATTTATGAACCTTTTCAGGGGTTTGCTTTCAACCACAAACCTAAAGAGAGTTAGTAACCATATTGCAACCAAATCTAAACTTACGGTTTATATTTAACCAGACTTCTGTGGCAGATGTTCGAATGTTTTGTAAAAACTCAGAGTAAAAGTTCTTACGAATTTAATTCTCTGAACCGATTGGTATTGGTATCTTCAAATAGTGACATTAAATGCTGGTTCGCAAGAAGTTAAATTTTTTTTGGAAGATTTTAGGTTCACTGATTCGGCTCTACATCTGACGACTTGACGACTGGATGTTTCATTCATGAGATCATGTAGCATTTTCATAGTGCGCCCCTTCATCTTTAGTCTAACTTTTATTTGGAATTGAGTCAAACCTTTTAATTTTTCCAAAGCGACTAAATATAATTTCCAAGTCATCATCGGAAGTTACTGGATTAAGTTTACAAACAAAAAGCACATTTTCAGGGGGTGCTATGTTAGCATCTGGTAAGTCTCCAATAATTTCCAAAATGGTTGCTCTTGCTTTTGCATCTTTCTGTTGAATTATTTCTTCTATTTCTTCCCCCGTCTTCCCTTTAGTGTCATCGATTTCTTCATCAGCCCTAATTCTGCCACTCTATAATCATACATACAAAAATTTAATATAACGTAAAAACTATTTGAAATCAAAAGATATGATTTTTTACAAGAAGGATTACTATCCCAAAATTTTTTCATTTTCCTTACATCAACCATTTCAGGCGTGGGAGAGGGCGATCTACTAGGTACTCGAAGCCCTTTTAATAATCTATATACAACAAATGATAAACAAAAACAAATAACGAACTGGTGTAAATGACAAAATTTTGGTGGTTAATTAAACTAAAACTATCTTCATTTTACTATTTACTATGACTATAACTGAAATGAATTTTAGGAACTGATGATGATTCACCCAAAAGCTGACTCGCCGCCCTTTCCACTTCCGGTTGGGTCTCCCGTTTGAGCAAGAAATCCCCTTTGTACAGAGTGAAACAAGTTGAGATTGTAATATTTCATCTTACACAGCTTTAAAAAATTGGTGCACGCTGAAAATCAATTTTAAATAAACCATTTAGTTTTAAGAGCAAAAACCACAAATACCACCAACAACTTTCTTAAAACACAATGATAATAATTTAATGGGGAACATTGCAAATATTAGAACATTTACAACAATCAAGCCCGTTAGAGTTCAGAGGTACCTATAGTGGTATATATTTTGTCAATCGAAAGGTTTCGTTTCGTCGTGTAGTATGTACGAAACCAAAAATGACTCCGGAAACTGCACCCACCCAAAAGGGTCGATTTCTTGCTTTATCATATACAGGAGGATCTCATATACTACTACATACTATAACTATCTTACATTAAATGCAGTGGGGCCATTCTCGTTTTCTTTATTTAATATTGTCAGTTTAGAATCAGCAAGAGGTTCTTAGACTTGTTTTGTACTCTACTCCACGAGATCCTCCGATTAGTCTGATTGATATACCTTAATGTCATGTGATATGTCATTGATTGTCAAACTTTTGAACAAGACCGGGCCGGGCGTAATTGTTGTAATGTAATGTTCCATTGAATGTGGTTTAACATTGTTTAGGTTTAGGTTTATTCATTTAGCACTAACTAACTTACTACTTAAAACGGGAAACAGTTCAACTTAACTTACTTCTGGGCCTCTGTTCTAAGTACAAGTCTACAGTGATGTCCCCAATCGTAGTTTCAATTACCACAGACATGTTTCGGACGCGGTAGAAAGCTTCTATAATTTAGTTTTTTTCTTGTTTGCTTTCAAAAGTTAGTTAAAGGTCTTGAAAGAACTTGGATCATGGATAAAATATACACCTGTACTATATTTCCTGCATTTGTTAGTATGATATATTAATATTTAATATTATTATAATTATAAACAACATTAAAGTGTAGAACTTAAACTTCAGATCTCCGAAATGTACCCTTGATTCCCATGTCTCATTGTAACATTAGGAAAAAATATGTTAAGCACTGGAAAGTTAGGCGCCAACGAGTTACTGGGGAAAGTAATAATTCTTGTGCTTCGCTAGGTGTTACTGTATTTCGCATTCTCCGTATAGTTCTAGCCGTTTCAGCTAGCTTACGGAGACAGCACATCGCCGACTCGCCACTTTCTCGCGCGAGTGACGGGCATGAAAACAACGCATTTCATTTGTCTTTATTTGCCCCACTATAAAAGGCGGTTAAGCGAAATACACTAGCTATATGTGATTAGACTACAGCTTAGGTATGTAATAAGTAAACTGGGTATGTTGTATGTATGTGGTAGTAAGCAGTGTTGGGCATGGTAAGCCCCCACTTCCAGTGCTTACTAAATTTGTAAAAATTTCTTCTTCCACTCTACTGTCTACACACACTCCACTCTAACTATGTTTACAATTTTAATTTTTGAGTGCATTTCGTAAAATTTGACGGTTCTCTTGTTCTTGCCATAAAAAGAGTTTTTAGATGTATATCTATTTGTTATTTGTGTATAGCGGGAAAACACATAATTAGGCCTAATTTTGATAAAATTTGTTAGGAGTTAGTTGAATCAATTGCCATCAAATTTTACCAAAATCGTATAAATTGAATTGATTTAGGATGTTTGGGGCGGGTGTTACACCATTCGGTGCGGGCGCAAGTTCTCAACCATCAACAGGGTTTGGAACTACTAGTGCACTAGGTTTTGGATCGGGAACTTCAACGTTTGGGACTGCTACTGGTACTAGCACTGGTGGTGGATTTTTTGGAGGGGCACAATCAAACACTCAGACTCAGACCACAAGTGGTTTTGGAACTGGTCAAACTTCTGGCTTTGGTAGTGGGTTTGGAACTAGTGCACTAGGTTTTGGATCGGGAACTTCAACGTTTGGGACTGGTACTAGCACTGGTGGTGGATTTTTTGGAGGGGCGCAACCAAACACTCAGACTCAGACCACAAGTGGTTTTGGAACTGGTCAAACTTCTGGCTTTGGCAGTGGGTTTGGAGCAGTGTCTTCTACATTTGGAGCTGGCCAATCTAGCTTTAGTTTTAACTCAAATAACTCACAAGTACCTTCAGGTTTTGGATCTACTCAATCTCATCCTCAGGTCTTTGGGACTGGAACAGGAACACCTTCTACCGGATCCTGGTTTGGTTCAGGACAGCAACCTCAACAGGGTATATGCAACAATAATCATAATTTTCCTAAAGGGCAGTGGAAATGCATGGTGCACGCACTGCTACTACCCATGTGCCTGTTAGCCTGTTAATTAAATCTTGTAGACTTTGTTTCTTATATTTATTACGTTTGTGACCTTACTTCAGGTCAACAACCACAGCAAGGATTTCCCCAACAACAGCAACTGGTTGACGAACAAGCAGCATTTCATCAGTCTATCTTTGGCTGCTGTAAATTTGGCGACGAAAGGGACTCAATTTTAGCTAATTTAAATTACATTCAAGCTTGTTGGGGTTCGGGGAAAGGTTACTTCAATCAAAACAACGTTCCAGTTAATTACACCGATAAAAATGTAATCTACCGTTTCAAAGCAGTTGGCTACTCTTTTATATATAACGATACAAACGAGGACGGCCAAGTCGTTGTACAAATAAAGAAACCACATTCCAAAGTGCGCGAGGAAGAAGCTTCCCTTGTAACGTGTATACAGACTATGTTTGCGAAGCCAAATATATTTTTCAAAGTTGCTGGGAGCAAAGCTATTAATGAAGATGTGACGGTGATCCTTCTTACTGCGGACGACAGAGCATCTCTCAGGCGTATTCCAGCCAACGATTTGGCAGCAGCCCTTCTTCAGGTTCAGTATAGGTCTCAGCTGGAAACTTTAGGAATAATAAATATTTCTGCAAAGGTAAAGCCAAGCCCGGAACAGTTAAAGGCCTATTTAAAGACTCCACCAGCAGGTAATTAATTTTTAGCACTTTGTAAACTGTTCACCAGTTTATATCTTTTGTTCTAGTCAATATCTTTGGTTTTTCTATTTGCGAAAACGTGGGGTCAAAACGTGGTTAGTAATAGTTGTTTGTTGTGAATTTCCAGGTCTTGACCCTAGAGTATGGAAAAAAGCTCAGGACGATAATCCAGACTCCAAAACTATGATACCAGTGCCTCTTCTGGGTCCAGAAGCATTAAAGGGTCGTGTTGAAGCTCAACAGGTATAACTATATTTATTTATTGTAGTTTAGACTCGCAAGTTTTTTTTAGATTAATGACACCCTCGGTCTTCAGGGATTAACTTAAGATTTAGTTGTCAAATAGAAGACATGTCTGCTCATTTGTAGAAATTGTATCGTTATCGGGCCCTAGTAACATTATCTAGTACATTCTGAACTAACCTTGAAAATATTCTCTACGCAGAAAGAAAATTATCAGCATTCTGAGAGGCTTAAAATAATTACGGATGAAATAACGAACCTACAAAGACGTCATTCAAGTATGCAATCTGAAATCAAGCAGTTACGTCGCCAATACGTGGCTCTTCATCACCGAATAGTTTCAGTACGGTAATTTTTAGTTTTGATGTAATTTATTTTCTGACTTTTGATATGGCTTGTTGCGTGCCGCCAACATCACGCAATTTAATTGAAACTGTTCAATGTCTTTTATTTTATCTCATCACTGCCGCTGTATAGGCTGTTATCCGAACCATTATCCTGCAACGTCAAGGACTTCCAACGACAGCTGAAGAGGACGATATCCGCTCACAACTGCAAGATATTCAAAAGGAGTTAAATTCGCCTACTCACTTCCGTGGTCGTTTGAATGAACTTATGTCGCATATTAGATTACACAAATCTACAACTAGTGCGGAAAAAGGCCTTGTTAAGTATTCCCTTGATACACCTACTCTGGATAAAGTAAAGGATTTTTTGAGTATGCAACAGGGCAGTATTAATCACCTTGTCAATAGCCTCAAAGCCTGTATGGACTGTACCCATAAAATGAGTGAAGATATGGCCGAATTTGTGGAGAAATGATCTACTTCAATGTAGCTCTCGCTGGTTGCTTCGACGTTCTATTGCTTAATTGTTTATTGAAAGGTAGATCGCAAACTTTGCGACACAAAGTGTGTGTAAAAATCTGATTTTTGTAATTGGCGGTTTTTATCTCAAACAATACTAGTTAGTTAACCAGCATCTAAATAAATAGTTTCTTATCATCAACACTTTTTTTAAAAATATACTTCAAGAACTCATTGATTTACCAATTTCTGCAAATGTATAGGCTCTCGTACAATAACAATATGAAATATAGTAATATCCTTACTAGAGGCCAAAAAGGAGATACACATCGCCTATAAAGGGAACATTATGGAGAGAACATTATGACATGCGTCACGAAAAATCATTTAATACTTATACATAAAAATAACATTTTGTCCATTTAGAAATTACGGTTATTTGATACAACCCTTTACAGAAGTTGCGCTTATTGCTATTGCTCCTTGTTGCTAAAAAGTGTCGGTTATTTGCTGCAAAGTCAACATATAAGATCACTTGTGTCCGTCCGTCCGGCACGGGTGTGCCGATTGGTCTCAAATTTGGTACATCCCCTCTGAGGATCATGAGTAGGTAAGTCCTACTTCGGGCAAATTTGACCCAAGGGGGACGACCCCAGGGTGTCATGTAATTTTGGTACCATATGTAGTTTAAATGGGCCAATTTTTGGATGTTTGTTTTTTAGATTCATGTTATGTGCTAGGTGTGCAGTTAGTGTTTATATATGTTTAGAACATGAAGAACATAACGTGCTGCACTGGGAGAGCAGCACCTAAGATGCAGCATGTGCAGTTGAAATCGTTAACAATAAATTGATTTAACTTTTACTATGACTAAAATTGGGGCCAATCAAGATTAATTGGAAAATGTGATTGTATTGCTGATTCGATTTTAAAAAATGGTAATATATAGCTACCTAACAATACAATAAAAATTCGTCCTAGAAATAGATTGGGCAAGGCAACTGAGACTGGAATTCGGCCGATTAGAGTGCAACTCAACAGCAACAATGACGTACACATTGCTCTAGGAAATAAGCATCTTCTCAAAAATAACTCTACTTTTCCAGGCATCTGGGTTCAGAAAGATGAAACTAAATTGCAACAACAGACCAGACGAGCTCGAAACACCAGATCCCCCCACAACACGAGAAATTTTTCCCGACAAAAACGAAACATGGAAAATACTGATATGGAATTTGAAGAAGAGCCCGCTTCCAAGATTCCACGTAATGACGATGCAGCCTGACGTACCCATACAAGAACCAGAAAGCCTCCACGGCAACGGTCTTCTACCTCACTGAAAATTGCTCATGTAAACATTTGCTCGGTACGTAAAAAATACTACAACTTACTCACTCTCTTACAAATACATAAATTTGATGTACTCTGTCTGTCAGAATCATTTATGAAGAAAAGTCATGAACTTGTAGTTCCTGGCTACCAAGTGTATAGGAAAGATCTTAACTGCTCAATGGAGCGAGGTATAGCGATTCTTATCGCCAATGGTCTTAAATTTTGGGAAATCAAGCACGATGTATCGTCTCCAAATGTAGAAGTAGCTACTGTTAAAGTTCAGCTCAATTATGTAAAAAGCGTTGTAATCTCCTGCATGTACAGACACCCTAAATATACCAAATCTACTTTAGAAAATGACTATGAATGTATAAATTCTGTGCTGAGAAATTTCAATAGCTCTAAATACGACTTCATACTGACTGGAGATTTTAATTTGAGACAAAAATTCATTCACCCAATCTCCGTGTTTTGCAAAAACAATCAGATAAAGCAGCTAGTGACTACCCCAACTAGAAATGGAAATGTGTTAGACTTGATGTTTACTAACAATGATAAGAAAACACACTCTTGTAAGGTTGTGAATGTGCCTCTAGCCGACCACCTTTTGACACAATGTCTGTATCGTTGTAAGATAGAAAAAAAATGTAAAATAAGTGTTTGCTATAGGGAGTACACTCCGGATAATCTAAAAAGGTTCGTAGGCAAGCTTGACTCATGCTTTGAATCATGCCCACTAAACATTCGTTGTCTAATAGATACTTTCTTATCTGTGTTTGACTCATGCATTCCTGTAAAAAGAAAAACATACGTGGAAAAAAAACAGATCAAAACAGTTTCCAAAGCCACCTTGAAAAAAATGCGTGCGCGCAGTAAGCTAGTACGAGCTCACAAAAAAGCACCAACTATCAGCTCCAAAAATGCTCTCAGGGTTCTTAATAACCAAATTAAGCAAATGACAATCTCTGACACCAGAGCTGAAATTGATCATTGCACGACAAAATCTAACCTGTGGAAGAGCATTGCTAAGTACAGGAAAAAAGACTCTCGTGGTGATAGTGTGCTTGATGTGCAGCCTGACGAAATAAATGATTATTTTGTTAACATTTCTACATGCACTCAAAATGGTGGTGAGATGCCACGGCAACCCTCCTCTTTTCAAAAATGTGTGACGTCATTCCAGATTAGACCTTTGGAAAGTAGTGATGTGTTAAAAGCATGGGAAACGATGAAAAGTCATGAGTCAACCTCCTATGATCCTTTAGGATTTAATAATAAAATTGTAAATAATGCGTTGTTGTCCAAAAACTTTGTTGCTAAAGTCGTAGACTTGTTTAAAGAATTCATTTCTGTTGGTTGTGTTCCCTCTGTACTAAAAATCGCTAGGATTGTACCTGTTCCCAAATGCAAAAATGTAACATCGCCTAACCAAACCCGTCCTATAGCAATACAACCTGTGTTGACAAAAATTTTTGACAAGTGTTGTGCCACACAATTGACTGAATATTTTGAGTCGAACAATCTGCTGAGTACTTGTCAATTTGGTTTTAGGAAATCAATGTCTACAACACATGCTTTGATTGCATTGACAGACTCTTTGTACGAACAGTTGGATAAGAATCATTTGTGTGCAATTGTAGCTCTTGACTTCCAAAAGGCCTTTGATAGCGTTGATAGGCAAATTCTAATACATAAGCTTAAATGGTATGGTGTTGACTGTAAGGTAATAAACTCTCTTGTTAACAATCGTTCGCAATATGTAGAAGTTTCAGGCAAGAGATCTAAAATTAAAAACACCAGCAGAGGTATACAACAAGGCTCAAGTATTTCAAGTTTAGCTTTTAGCGTTTACATAAATGACCTCCCATTGTGGATTAATTATGGCAAAACAGTGATGTTTGCAGATGATACTTCAATGTTTAATTCTAGTACGATCGCTGATGTAGATAATCTGAAAATGAACTTAGAAGCTGACATGAAATCTATAGGGGATTGGTTACGGATGAATAGAGTCCAACTAAATTTAGATAAAACGCAATTGCTACTTGTTGGTACTAAATCAATGCTTAAAAAATGTAGTGACTTCGCTGTCTTGGTTGATGGACATGAGGTAACCCGTGTAAAACATGTTAAAGTTCTTGGTTTGTACCTTGATGAAAATCTGTCGTTCTCGGTACACTGTGAAAACATGCTTGCTAAATGTAATAGGACTCTCTCGGCGCTGTATCCACTTAAAAATGTACTAAAACCTCATCAGAAGGCTGTCATAATAAACTCACTTGTGCTTACTAATATTAAATATGCAGTTGTTGTTTGGGGGAGTTTCTTAAGAGAACAAAATGTGACAAAAATTAACAGATTCATAAAAACGTGTGCAAAATTTGTGTTGAACTGTACAAAATATGAGAGTGTAACTAGAGAAATATGTTTAGAACTAGAATGGCTGTTCATTAAGTACCTGTTCACATATGAATGTCTTTTGTTTACTTATAAATGTACATTCCTTAACAGATATGAACATATCCGCAACTATCTGAACTTCTCCTATACAACCACCATCTCCACAAGAAGTGAAACACGTTTAGTTCCTAGCATCGAAGCTAACAGTTTTTGGATGAAAAAATCTTTTAAATATTCAGCTGTTCTACACTGGTTAAAAATACCCAGAGAAGTGTTCAACCACTCAAATCTTACATTTAATGTTTTCAAGAATCGTATTGTGAGCTATTTGTTATCATGTCAAGAAAATGATTTACTAAATAATGACAATAATGAAAATGTGTGCGACGTTTCCTGTATTGATAGTGTAATTAATAGTGTAATTAACCG
>JAHZND010003867.1:0-15539 GCA_027744115.1 Acrocyrtus sp. NNG-2020 | reverse complement strand
TTAATAATTAACAATTAAATAGCATTGACACACCGGGAGTAATCAGCCGTGTATCTCATCTCTTCCGTGGACATCCAGAGTTAATCATGGGATTTAATACATTTTTGCCCCCAGGATACAAGATTGAAGTTCAGATGAGTGATCAGGTGGGTTGTTTTACTGAATCAAAACTTTTTTACTTTTTGCAAAACATTTTAATATCATTCATATTTCAACAATTGTGTATTTTTTACAGCTCCCACTTGGATCAATGCCTCATGGGTTGAACTATAAGGTCACCACAGTTCATACTACTGGCATCGTAAATCAGCATTCCACAACGCTGATTCAGCACACAGGGCCAAGTATTCCTGTCAGGTCAACTCTCACTCACAACTCTCATCCTGGGTAATTTAAATAATGAATAATGCAGAGTTACATTAACTTCTAATTTTCTGAATTATAACCAGAATTGGGACAACTTTGTTTGGAACTACGGGCGGAGTAAACAATGGGGCAGCTTCAGCTGGTACGGTAGGTATTGCGACTAGCCGGGCAATTTCACCATCTCCAGTTCGTCCTCCATCATTGCCACCAGGTGGGGGTACTTTTGAAACTGTGGGAGGGTCTGCATTCACTCATTCGTTGGCTTCACCGTTTGTGCAGAATGCTTTTCCAACATTACAGAGCCAACCTGTGGAATTTAATCATGCAATTAACTATGTGAACAAGATCAAGGTAAAACGCATATTTATCTTTGGTATCTTTGTCGTTTCGAAAGATTAATTATTTATTAATTATTAATTATCCCTCTCGATTTACAACAGAATCGATTTCATTCCCAACCGGACAAGTATAAGCAGTTCTTGGAGATTTTGCACACATACCAGAAGGAACAGAGAAACAAAGATGGAAACACTAAACTTCTGACTGAACATGAAGTGTACAACCAAGTAGCCAAGTTATTTGAAAACCAGGAAGACCTTCTTCAAGAGTTTGGCCAGTTTTTACCTGATGCGACCCCTCCACCACCTCCAGTGAGCACTGTTAGTGCTACTAGGCAAAATCATAGCATGCAAAAGGTGGACATAAAGAGGCAAGTAGAAGAGGTAAAGAAACCTTCAAAAGTTCGTCAGGATTATACCTCTGCACCACCAGCAGCGCAAACTCAACCTAAATCAATGACATCGGCGCCCAAAAGGTCAATGATTAGTGCACCTTCTATGCCTACAGCAAAGAAGGTGAAATATACTACTGCTTTTAAGGATGTTACCTTGGCAGAGGCTGGAAAATACGGAAGTCTCAATGACTTTGCATTTTTTGATAGAGTAAGTAATTTTTGTTGTTACTTTGTCTCTTAAACCGTTAGCCCCCTATAAACTCTAAACTTTATTGGTTCATTGGTTCTGATTATTTTAGGTGAGATCAATGTTAAGGTCAAATGATGTTTACGATAACTTTATGCGGGCACTGTACCTGTACAATCATGAAGTTGTATCAAGAACTGAGGTGTTGCAGCTCGTGACACCCTTTTTGTCCAGAACCCCGGAAATGTTGGCATGGTTTAAAGATTTTCTGGGGCACAACGAGCAGGCAGCTTCTCAGCAATATGAGCCGATTCAGTCCGTTTCAAATAAGGAAAAACTTACTGAGGAGCAAGTATTGGAAATTGGTAAGAGATTGATTTCAGAGATACAGAATTCTTCATTACATAACATCATTAATTATTGATTAACCAACTATTTCAGATTTCTCCACATGCAAACGTTTGGGCGCGAGTTATTGTGCTCTCCCAAAGAATCACGTGCCACCGAAATGCTCTGGCCGTACTGCGCTGTGCAAGGAAGTTCTTAATGATGTTTGGGTATCATTCCCAACCTGGTCTGAGGATTCTACGTTTGTTACATCTAGAAAAACTCAATTTGAGGAATACATTTATCGTTGTGAAGATGAAAGATTTGAGGCAAGATTTACTTCGGATAACTTTACAAGATTTTTTTAAAAATTAATGGTTTATAGCGTTAATATTTGATTTCATTTTTTATTTTCTGTTGAGCATTGACAACATTGTTATTTCTCATCACATAATGAAAGAAAATAGCAGAAACTGGAAAACCATTTACCATTTATTTTATTATTTATGATAGCGCCAAGAGCAAAATGCAGTGGAAACTGCTGCAAACACACAGCCAAGTGATGGTCCCCACCTGAGTTTGCCGTACCGTGATCGATCTGTATTGGACGATGCATGTAATTTGCTGTTGCATCATGTTCGGCGTCAGAGTGGCATACAAAAGGAAGATAAGCGAAAAATTAAACAAATTTTAAAACGGTTTGTGCCAGATCTATTCAGTCATCCCAGAATGGAAATGTCTGATGACGAAACTGACGATGGTAATTGATTTATTTTTCATTATTGCTGTTGCATTTAGATCTTGTACTCATTGGTTTATCTAATAAAATAAATTATCTAATAAATCTTTATCAGCTTCGCCAGTTGGACATAATCCACAAAGTCCAACTGAAATATTGATGAATGGTATTAAGAATAGCAAGAGAACTTACGGATCTACAAAACGTAACAATGGAGGCAAAGGTAAAAAGGATGATGAATGTGAGCAAGGAGCTGACGGGTCTGCAGCTGGAGATACGAAAGTGCAAGAGTCTCGTCGTACTATGTCAAAACGGGAGCTAAAACGCCGGATGGAAGAGCGGAAGCGACAAAAAGAAGAAGTATGGAATGATGAACACATGTCTAAAATAACATGTAACAACACGAACTAATTATATGTACTTGAAAACTTACAGGAAATGTTAGATGGAGCACACAAAATGTCCGCGGAAGAAATGCGATTTGTGACTATGGATTCTGAGCAACTTGAAAAATTTGCATTGAAGCATAACGATCAGGTATGTACTTGTATAATTGTTGTGTTTTGACTTTTCCTCTTTTTTCCTATTTTAACTCTTCCTGTTTCTTTTTATTTTACCTGTAGGAGGAAAACTACAGACTGTTCTTTGCGAACAATACCTGGTACGTGTTTCTGAGGCTTCATCAAATTCTCTGTGAGAGGTTGACAAAACTTCTGGAAACTGCAGTGACACTCTCTCAGAATGAGCCGAAAGAGACTCGTAATCCGAAAAGCTCGGCATCCCTTGCTTTGCGACTTAAACCGAAACGTAAGACTACTAACTGTAAATTATAGCTGCTATTAGAGTTGGGTCAATTAAAATAATGGTGCATTTATTTATCATTGTACAGCTGACATTGAAATTGAAGAATATTATCCAACATTCCTGGAAATGGTCCGAAACTTACTAGATGGAAACATGGAAACCAATACATATGAAGATCAGTTAAGGGAAATGTTTGGAATTCATGCTTACATTGCGTACACTATGGACAAAGTCGTTGCAAACGCAGTTCGGCAGGTACGTAACTTTCACAACGATTGATTAATTTTGGCATGTTTATTTTATTCGTTTTATTATATTAACACCTATTTTGTATTTTCCCAGCTTCAAAATCTCGTTACTGATGACGCATGCCAAAAATGCATGGAATTTTATCTATACGCGGACAGGAAAGGTGGCACTGGAGGATCTGCTGGCACCTCCATTGAGCGTGTTCGCGATGAGTGTTTGTACCAATGTAGATCTGAAAAAGCATTTGGAGAAGAAAACTGCATCAAAGTGACCATAGTACGTATGCCTAGTTTATACTCTTCCAAATGTTTTACTATTACTAATACACTAACATTTATTTACGCAGTTTGAAAGGAATTGTGAAATGACATTGGAATTGTTGGATGGTGAGCCAACACAACCAAATCCGGAAGAGCAACTGGAGTGGAGCTCTTACGTAAAGAATTTTTCAAAATCTGATGGAACAGAAGAAGAAAGCATTGTGCGAACCAATCCATCATTCCTTAATCGCAACAAAAGGAAGCCAGCACCTGTAACGATGGCAGAGGTGAAAAAAGATCCAGATACAACGGTTAATTCAACCCCTACAGCGTCGCAAGATCTAGATGAGCCATTGGAATCTCCTCTTCTTGTTCGGTATGGCACGTTCGGTTTTTTTAGATTGCATTTCCTTGCTCTCCGTTTTAACTTTTCTTAATTAATTTTAATATGTAGAATTAAGGATGAACCAGACGTTGAAGTAACAGGACAGCAAAGCAACCTTCAATGCAGTTTTAATCCTTCTTCGTACAAAATGGTTTATGTTTGTGATGGAGAGGACTATTTGTACCGGAACAGAGCCCTTGCTAGGGCAAAAGAGGTATTCGAAAAATATGAAACAGAAAATCGCACTAACAACAGACAGTACTAACTTGTATTCTCCATTCACAGACTCATAAAACAGTGTCGTTGTCAATGTGGACAAAGTTTGAGACCTGGCATGAAGATTGGTTGTTAAAAAATACGACCAGAAAGGACAGAAGTGACTGTGAGGCATGGCTGAAGGAAAATCCAAAGAATGAAGCAGATGTGCGAGCAAAGAGGTCTCTAAAGGTTGTTGCTTTTGACAGCCTGGATATCGCACCATACCATCTCTACAAGAAGTATGTGATTACTGCAGCGACCAACGAGAAACACTAAATTATGGGGATTGAAACCCAGATCACGAGAAAATTGTGGTATTATTACACACTAAACTAAGCGTTTACGATTGTACTTTTAGAAATTGTCCTGAATATTTTGATAATTTCTTATGATCTTTGACTCTCTTTATTTCGACTTATACCGAGTTAAACTCTTGTAGTTTATAAAAGTTTATCAATAACTACCGAAAACAATACTGACATTCTGCCCTATCTAGTAGACTACTTATATTTTAGCTTTCTTCCATGTAGATGCTACATGTAAAATAGTGTAAGCAAAGGTTTATGAACTTCCATAGAAAGGAATACTGAACACAGTAGTAGTATTAAGTGTAATTTATCGATCATAATTCACCGTTTCTCATTCTTTATTTTGTCTCTGAATAAAATATCAGATTAAAAATTACTGTCGAAGAAATTACAACAGAAGAATATGGTACTTCATATACAAACTCTCTTGTAATTTCTTTAGCAGGACAGGAAAATATAAAATATTTATAGTAATGCAAAATTGTTTGTGCGCTTTTTAAAGAGCATAAATAAATAAAGTTTTTACTATACAGAGATCTAAGTTTCATTTCATTGATTGAACAACCGATTCATTAAGTTATACATTCTATTTTACTACGTAGTGCTTTGGTCCTGGCTCATCAGTTAAAATTTCAATGCCACTTTCGGTAATATGCAAAGTATGCTCGAATTGAGCAGCTCTAGCACCATCCACGGTAGCGGTTGACCAACCATCGCTGAGAAGCATGACCACGCCCATTCCTTGGGTGATTACTGGTTCCACAGTAAATGTCATACCGGGCTTCATCAAGACATCACCCTCTTCATTTTCTCGATCTATTAGATATGACCATGACAAGTTTACGATCTAAATGCGATAATTTATTTTTAGCCTTCGTTTGTTTTTTCGGTGGTACTTACCATAATGCAGCACGTCTGGCTTTTCATGAATATTAGTACCTATGCCATGCCCTGCAAAGGAATGAATAACCTGGAAGCCGTGTAGCTTGGCACATTTTTCAATGGCCTTGCCTGCAATAATATAAATTTATGCAATTAACAGCTATAAATGTTGAGAAATGATGTACAAGTTACAGTAATATGCAAACCAATATTCTTAAAGGGTTTCTCAGGACCGCATTCTTGTACGCCAACAATCAAGCAGACCTCCGCCACATCAACGAGACGGGTTCCCAACTCATCAACTTTACCAACTAGCGCCGTGGCCGCACAATCACCGTGATACCCATTCTTGTAAGCCTGAAACAAACATTCGATTTACATTGACTACAAAGACTAAAATGAAATCAGTAGTTTTAAGTTTCTTATATCATTGATTACCATGACGTCGATAGTGATGATATCACCAGACACTAGCTTGCGGTCATCGGGAATACCATGACAAACAATATTATTGACAGATGTACAGATGGATTTAGGAAACGTTTTATAACCCAATGCTGACGGATACGCTTTATTCTTGATTATCAAATTATGCGCGAACTTGTCTAACTCATCCGTTGAAACACCAGGCTGTGAAGTATCAAATAAGGTTTTATCAAATTAATTAGGTTAGTTTGAGCTAGTAGCCTTTGTTTTTTTGAAAGTAAATGTTTACCTTAACTTCATCCACAACGAGATCCATAACATGGCGAGCAATCTTGCTGGCTTCTCGCATAAACGCCAGTTGTTCTTGGGTCTTGATAGTCGGCTTCTTACTTACTCTCCTAAGTGGAACCCCGTTTTTGTTGGAACAATAGTCTGGTATTAAAATACCACATGGTACATCCAGCTTGTTGGACACGGTTTGAGGAAAGACTTTTTGGAAACTCCCAAAAGCACTGCAATACAAAATTATCAGTCATTCTCATTAAATGGGGCTAAATATATGCTTTTTAGTTCATGTTTTAAACTTCATATCTCACCTGTCCCCAAGTCCCAATGAGAGCCGATCATTATGCAAAAACTCAAAGGAATTTATCTTTTTGCTGTAAGAACGAACCGAAACCGAGTTTTTCCATGCCCACTGTTGCCTTCCGCTGACAATTGGACATCGCCTGACTGATAGCTCCACAATACCCAACTGCTTTAGGCTAATTCCGAGCATCCTTCTCAACGTTAAGGTAGTCATCTATGGAGCGCAACAAAAACACCAATAATTAAAAGTTTATACCTGAATGAATTAATGAATATGTAGATGACATGTGTACATCACAATTGCACCCAATAACTGTAATTACCTTTAAAAATTTAATTTCACTTTTTAAACAATTACTTTTGAGCAATTAATTTTTGTGTTTACAAATGACCACTGGGCAATGAGAGCAACCTTATTCAGTGTTCAGGACAGTCAATATTTTTCCAATGTGTAATGAGAAGCGCGCCCTTAGAAATTCAAAATTCTTTTTAGATGGTTGCTCGTGCGTGCGTCTAAGGGAACGGGGTCTTTATAGCATCGACAGAGGCATGTGCACACAAGTGTAGTGATGACGATACCGATGCCGATCGATTCTGTTTTTCTGCTCAATCCAAAGAGTCCGTCGGAACAGCTTTTTTTCTCCAGCAGCAACGAGTGAGTGGTGCAGTGAGAGAACAGATGTGACAGGTCAGGGCGTTTAAATGTGTTTGACAGTTAGAAACGTAAAAGTTTGGCTTAATCGTTCAATTAACGGTTAACTAGTGAGAGATAAACATTTTTAATGAATTTGTAAGGAAACAATTGTTTTGCTCTGCACTGACGAAAGGACAGGTAAAGTTACATATAAAATGAGGCCGTAATCGGTATTTTTTAAAAATAAAAAATAGCAGTTAGTAATGGAAAAGTTGTTTGTTATTAGCTGAAGTTAATGGTTAATTATATTAGATGGAGTCCAGGGATTCGAAAAAGGAGAGGGAACGAAGGGTTTCCAGCTTTGTAAAGATGGAGTTCCTACTAGTCCTCGTCTTTTATGGAGTAATGTCGATTGGAATTCACTGGCAAATTAATGCTGTCCAACCGGGAGCCTACATGGATGAAATATTTCATATTCCGCAATGTCAGAAGTACTGTCAAGGATTGTATTCGGAGGCAAATTTTTATGAAAATCAGTCTTTTCCAAAAAAAATTATCAGCTCTTGATATCCTTATGTCTAAATTATTTTTTGAAAATTTTTTAGTGGGACCCAAAAATTACAACTCTTCCTGGAACATATATTGTGACTACTGCTGTTCTTCGCACTCTCCACAAGTTTCTACCCTTTGAAGATCCGTGTTCCACGTTTTATCTGAGATCATTCTCGTTGGCAGTGAGCATGCTCAATCTCTTTCTTTTGTTCTCAATCTTGGGACACTACTTACCGGTATATATAACTAACTAATACAAATAACAGCAAGTATAAGCAAATAAACTAATAAGAAATTCATTATATTTCACAGAATACCTCTGCTCCAAAACGGGCATTTTCAGCTCTAAATATGGCAACGTTCCCGGTACTCTACTTTTTCTCTTTTTTGTACTACACGGACTCTGTGTCAACTGCGTTTATTTTACTGATGCACTACTTGTTCCTGAACAAACGATTTGGATTTTCTGCCTTGGCAGGTACAAACAACCTTTACTCTATTATCAAAATTATGGTAATCAAAAATATCTTCTAAATCTTTTGAATACTTAACAGGTGGCTGCTCTGTGATTACTCGTCAAACAAATATAATATGGGTCCTTTATCATGGAATCAACAGCTTACTGGGTTCCCTAACCGATAGGTTTGGAGATGTGATCTTTCGCTACGCAACCGAATATAAAAAGATGTATTTTGGTGGCGTAAAATCTCTGAAAAAAGGAAAGCGGGCAAAGCCGGGGAAGAAGGCTGCAAAAAATTCAAAAACACCTTCTATACCCTCACTTCATAGAATTTGGAAGGAGTGTGGCGAGGAATTTGGAGACCGCGGATTCGGCTACATTGTTGTTGGAGTTCTATTCTTGGTTTTTGTTATCGGGAATGGTGGTATTGTTGTTGGTGACAAGCAGGCTCACCAAGTCACACTGAATTTTCCACAGATGGGCTACTTCACCATAGTTTTTGTAGCTTTCACTGCCCCATTTTTTCTCTGTAGAATTAGAGCTGTTATTAGCAAAATGTTAGCGTTTCCGTACAATGTGTTATCTGGAGCAGTTGTGTTCTGCATTGCCGTCTATTTTAATACACCTGTTCATCCATACTTGTTAGCGGATAATCGACATTACACATTTTACGTGTGGAAAAAATTTTACGAGAATGTGCCCTGTTTCCGCTTCCTGTGGATTCCATTTTATGTCGTTGGATGGTCCTACATTATCACGGTGATGGGTGTTCACTACATTCACATTTTTACTTTCATTCTCTGTACTTCCCTGAACATTATACCACAACTGCTCCTGGAGTTTCGCTACTTCATACCGGCGTACTTGTTCGCTCGGATGACAATTAAAGAGGTGTCATGGACTGAACTGATAATGGAGTTTTTCATTAATCAGCTAGTTAACTTTGCCACTGTCTACTTGTTCCTTTTCAAACCATTTAAATGGGCTGACTCTGCGGAACTGCAGCGATTCATGTGGTAGGCAAAAAAGGGTAAACGGCAGAGGGCAACTTTTTTTTTATTGCTTATCCAAAAAACGTGAAAAATGTACACAACTAAAGTGCTTGCAAAATGTGAAATGTATGCAGTAAGTGTATTTACCTATGTATCATTATGCCCGTGAACTATAAATATTAATGTGCAGCCATTGAATGAAACTGAAAATTACCATGTAAGTATTTTTTATAATTAATTTATTGTACTATTTATTATTGGTAAGGAAAAAAACGTTTCTATCAGCTAGTCTATTCAGTCATAAACAGTACTGACAACGAGCGGTACTGGTGAGCTGTAACTAGTTACAACATGTATAGTTCTAGCACCGCTATTCCTCTGTAAATAGTCCAAGTTTTGTTTTTATTTTTTCACTTCAGTATTTGTGACATGAAAATTCATCGATTCAAAAAAATGAAAATAAACTTGCACACTACAAAAAAATAAAAAAAAGAGCTTTACTGTCTGCCATTATTTATTACTTTATTAGTTATCATATAGAGTGCTTATAGACGAGCGCTGAGCAATTGTTGAAAAAAGAATAAATTAGGGCGTAAAAGCAGCATAAGGCTGGGAGCACAACAGGGACTTTCTCAAAAGCAAGAACTTTCTCTTTTTTGCTTCCACTCCACGTGCCGTAAGTGCGTTAGCGAGCAGGGGGGTCGTTCTCTGAAAAGAAAATCCCTCAGGTTTCGCTTTCCCCATTCGTTTTGCCTCATTGTCTTTTCGTCCCAATAGCACTTCCTTTCCCCAAGTAATGCGCGTCTCTCCATCTCTGTCCTTTCTCTTATTTTTAGCATGAAAAGTGTAATAAGAAAGTATCAGGAAAAGTGACACTTTAAAGAATTCATAATGTAAGGGAAAATGTCTCACTCGACGACGCATTCAAAGCAAGCATAATATCGCCGCGGTATTATGCCTACGAGATGGCATGTGCTACACATATAAGTTGCGATGCAGTGATGAGGGAACGGCTGAGTGTTATGATGACTGCATAAAATATGTATTTTTCATTTTGGAAACTCATAAACAGGCGCGAGGAGAAAGCCCTCTGAAAATTCATAATGGGATTTTTTCCCCTCCTGTTGCTACGCATATAGCTTCGTGTAGAACAGAAGGATATAGTGACGAGGGAAATATTGTCGCCCACAATATTTTTAATTCTTGTACCTTATTAGATTAGCAGTGGGGAATTTCCACAAAGAGGATTACGACTATATTTCTTTGTTTTTCAAAAAGTATTAATTAGTGCTGCATGAATGAAAACTGTTTGAGTGAAATTGAGCCTCCAAGAAAAACCATTATCCATCCACTATCCATTTCGTTTAGAAATTTACGTCTTGCAAGCAATCTAACCGTACCCAGTAGCGGTTTGAGCACTCCAACAAGGACAAGCAGTCTAAATGGAGTAGGTATTATGGGAAAGCATCTTGAAAACGTCAGAATGCTGTCAGGTAGGGAGCAGATGCGTCCCCCAGAGGAGGATCTTCTCATGATGTGATACTCTCGCTATTTTATAATGCTCTTCCCATGATCCCCTAAAAGTTCCACGCACCGATTCCACATAAAAATTTCTTTTTCAGTTGTGCTGTGAATTTTTTTCACAGGAAAAAAAACCACCCGCCTTTCTCTTTTCCTCCTTAATACCGGTAGAGAAAAGCAGTGCCACTTTTACTTTCACTTTCACAGATGAGAATAAAAATTATATGCAGCTGAAAGACTGTGAATGGAGATCAAATGTGCCCTGAGAAATAAAAATAAATAAATATATTATATATAACTAGGTGCACACTGGCTCGCCGTGCTCCTCCGGTAAACAGTCTTGACGGCTTTGACTCATTCCTGGAGTAAAGCTGGAGTAAAGCTAAAGTAAAGCTTGGAGCAGTATATTTTTTTCTCAGTGCGTCTATCCATTTTCTCCCTGTCCACACACATTATTATTACGGACGATTTTTTCCATCTCTTACTTCCCTTTCTTATCTCATTAGATCCATTACAATCCTGGACGTACCTGGCACCTACTCCCCTTTTAGTTTTCGCCCTTTCACACAATAACTTCCTCCTCGCCTACGTACACTGTACAATCTGAAACTTGCCATTTCATATTGTTGCATGAGTAACCAACCACCAGGGTCATAGTCTTTTCACCTCCTTTTCCTTTCCTAGAATGAAATACGCTCTGAACTCACAACTGTGTAATATGTGTGTGTACCTTACTCACCCTGACTACTGCCACTGGTGAGTCTCGAAAAAAAATACTTTCTTTTTTTTCAATGGTTTCACTCCGTTATTATGACTATGACAAAAGGGAAGTGAGAGAGTTGAGGGAGAAAAAGAGGAAGAAAAAAAACATGGGGAATCGTCTAGTCTCAATATTATGCTGATGTTTTATCGTTTTTGTGAAAGCTCAGCAGCTCCCAGAGTGCAAAAGACAATACGGCGTATAGGAAAATAAAAGGGGAAAGCGGCTGCTGTGGAGCTTTTTTGGTGAGGAAAAAGAGCTCCTCATTTTCCAACGCCGCCGCCACCAGCACCAGCCCCACCGTTACCTCTTCCATCAACCTGATTGTGCTGCGTGGAGGGAGAGTGGCCAGAAGAGCTGCATATAAGTTGGAGGAAACTTTTCCGTGGCCCGTGCAGTTGTGTCAAAGCATTGGAAGTGAAAAGACGGGAAAGTGCTTCTTGCTTCCTTACTCGTTTCACTCACGCAACAAAAGGCCTGGTGAGTTTAGCTGTTTTGACGTTAGTTAGATAATGACAATTGGCGGTGGGTGTGTGTGCTTTTTTTGGGCTTTTGTGTCGCTAAAAAATTGAGAACTGAAGATATTGACAAGGCATAGTGGACTGACAGAAATTTTTTTTAAAAGGACAATAAGACATTTTTGTATATTGTATAGCTTACTGGGGGAAGAAGTGTAGAAATTGGAAAATTGAATTTTGTGGCTGTAATGGTAAAATCATTGCTGGTGGTGGAGGGAATGGCACGTGTACTAGAGTAACGTATCTATCCGTTTTGTTCCTCCCTCCTTTCCTGGGATCAAATAATTTAATGTCAGTTCCTCCATCAACAAAAATGCATATAACAAAATTTCTTTGCTTTCCTTCAATCTCAGGAATTCTTTTGAAAAAGTAGTGGGAAGGAGAGAGTATTTGAGCATTTTTCAATGAAGCGGCTCACTTCAGACATCAAACGTTAGAGTTGTTTTTACGTGAAATTGTGAAAAAAGTAAAAAAAAAAAAAAGCAGGTAAACGAGTTTTGAGCTTTGTACAGTTATAAGAATATTTTTTCACAGAAACCACGGAACTATGCTGGTCACTCCACCGGTAAAAACTTTTTGGTAGTGGGAATTTGGAGGAAATTTTTTTCAATTTCAATCCTCATTTAGCCATTTCGGTGGATTAGGGAGAAAAGGGGAAATCAGATTTGCTATGAAAACACTGTTGATTGAGTGACAATTGAGGCAAACTCTAATTCCTTGTTTGTACTCTCATCTTTTGTGAAAATTCCCTTTCATCTCTTCCACATATTAATTCCATTTCAGTTGAGCTCCGCCATTCACACACATATTCCGAGTTATGTTCGTGTGCGGCTTCTGAGGTTCCAGTGGTATGGAATAGGACTGACCAACGGCTGGAAACCCAGACATATATAACTCGTACGTAAATTGAAAGCTTTCCATTCTAAATGCATTTTTTGCTTCCTTCCCACCAACCACATTATCATATATTTAGTAGTTTAGTGACAGCTTCCTCTCATAATTACGCTTTCTCTGCAAATTATTGCGATTTCAGCTAGGTTTTTGTACTGTTGCTTTAACATGGGGCAATGTGATATCTGCAAAATTTAAGCCAAAATCTTACAGGAAAAAAATGCATAGCCTTCTTGAAAGTTTTTTTTTACTTTTCTGTCCGTTCTCGGATCTAGAATTTTTTTTTTAGAAAACACACCATTTTTCATTTTTTGTTTATTCTGTCCTTCACTTTAGCCGAGAAGTTGATATTTCTAGTAGCATGTGCCTAAATTGCATGTGGATAGACTAAACAGTTCACCTGCTCCTCTCTCCATGTCCAACTTTGTAGCTGGAGCTCTCCGTAAAGCAAACAGTGTTTTTACAAGGTTTGTAATTGAAGCATGTCAACGTCAGCATTTTGTGCTTTTCTCCACAAAGAAACTGTCTTTTGTGCCACTTCTTGTATGTTCCCGAGAAGGAATAAAAATCAAACGAAAAAAAAGTCTGTTTTGAAAGGGATAGTTTATGATACAGCCATACTCGCTGTATGACTTATTCCTTGCTTGGCTGCAAATGGCCGCAATATCAGTAGCCAGTATCCTCTATTTCTCGATTTTCGATTGCAAAATATAAATACAAAAAAACTGCTCATGATCTCCAGCTCATATAGTCAGCATAGGAAAAAAATAATAACGTAAGAACGCGGCACTCGGTTATCGATGAGCTATACAAAGTGCGCTGCCCACACACTCAAATTATTCCAACCTGGTCTAAATAATGCTGGAGCATTTTTTTTCGACATATTTTTTCTCCCCCTCGCCCTCTCCTCTTTCCTCTTTTCTCCTCTGCCCATTTTCCAAACTGTCCAAACGAAATATATAGAAAAAGTTTATTTTGCTATTTGGACAATTTACTTACGCAGAGAAAAAAAAAGTGAGTGTGTGTGCTTTGCTAACTAACAGTTTTCCTTTTTTTATTTCGGACTTGCTTGCTCATAGAAGTGTATATATATTTTTATTTGTTGGGAAAATACTAACTTTGCATGCATAGAAAAACTCCTCATTCCTCCACTATTGGTGAGGAATGTTGTGCAGTTGCTGGAGTGGCAACAGTCCTGGATGATTACTTTCTAGTTAGGTTCCGGGGAAAAGTGTACGACGCACGAAAAGTGTAAAACTGTGCTGGGACAAGGATACGTAATGAAAACAGCAGGTTGTACACAATCTCGGTAGTTAAGAAATTTTTTTTTGAAAAAAAAAAACTTTCCATAAACTTTAGTTTTCCATGTTTTTACAGTAATTAGAAGTAATGGCGTAATCATTGACATATTTTTAGGTAGCACTAGGATTTAAAAAAGTTAAACTAGTCGAGGAAAAAAAAGTTTTCCTTAGAAAAGAAACTTTCTTCCTTGACTTTATTCCTACCGGGAATGTTGTACTTGTAATAATAATTCTTCATTTTGTCGTGCTATTTACGAAAAATATCCATACGCATTGGGAAACAGTATTTAAAGGAGAAAAAGCATTACTGAAGGAGAAAAGAGCGCTTTCTTTTAAAAACCCCAATTTGCATACTTATTTTCAGTAACGTATGATTTTTGGAGTTTGGAACAATTTTTGGAGATGTTTTTTTCTGCTTTTTATAATGCAGTGTTTGTTTCGTGCACTTGGCTCAACACATTAAATAGCTGCTAGCTAATTTTGCGCTCGATGTGAACTGAAATGCTCCCTTATGCACCAGTGGATTTACATAATTTAGTCTTCCTAATTACAGGAATTAAGGTAAATCTCCACGTCATAATTAAAAAGTACTCAGCACTGTAGACTGCAGTGCACAGCAAGAAAGGTATTTCCTGTGGCCTTTATAATGTGAATATTTGCAGTTGCTGTTAAAACGCTGAAACGCTTTCAAACGCGGCGACCTGTAAAGCTGTTCATGTAAAACGAAGGTAGTTGAATGTAAACTTTTTTTTACCTTATTGAAATCATTTGTTTGCCGGATAAAATTAAAATGAAGAAGCAGAGAAACACAAAAGCTGCTGAATAGTTCTCAATAAAATTTGTTGGTTTTGGCTGACAATGCTACTTAAAAGCAGAGCACGTTCTTAATTAGTATTGAGATGTAGTGCGGAAGAGCAATAATCTAAGCAGGAGTATTTCCGAAAAATATACATTTAAATTGGGTAGGCTCACACCCGAAAAAAAAATTCCTGGGGGAACTGTGGCAAGGATTTTTAATGACAGCCAATATATGCTCAGCGGTTTCCTCTTTTAATAGTGTGGAAAGTAAAAGGAGTCATTTCATTGTGATCCGCACGCAACTCGCAACTCGCAACTCTGTAGAGAAAGTCTGTCGCCTCCGTGAAGAAGAAAAAAGTGGGCTGTAGATTTTAAGTAGGAGCAGCTGGTGCCGAAAACAAGAGCGTATAATGGTGAATGGGGAAGCGACAAGTGATAAAAATGGGAAAGTAAGCCAAAGCCAATCTACTCCATTACTCCATTGACAATCCATCAATCGTCGTATATACTAGCTTTCTCCGGTGAAAGGCTGCCACTCTCCTAAAAAAAAGTGGAACTTTCATTGTCTGTAGTCTCCCGTGGAGGTTATTTTACATCCTT